>QZGG01000911.1:0-92268 GCA_006409495.1 Sedum album
TTCCTCGACAGAAGAGTTATTCTTATCTTTAAAATGAAATACCTCTTCATTGAAAGTAACAGATCTAGAGTTAATTACCCTATATCCTCCTTGTTGTATTACTAGCAACTTATAACCCTTGGTTCCCTCATGATATCCCAAAAATACACATTTAATAGCTCTAGGTTCTAGTTTACCCTGTCTAATGTGTGCATAGGCTAAACAGGCAAAAGGCCTAAGGTGATCAAGGGTATCAAAATTATCCTGAAGTGATATATTAACATCCAGTTTAAAATTGAAAAATCTTCCTACAACTGCTACTGTATTTGGCACATTGTTTGCAAGATAGAGGGAATCTAATTTATCCCATACCTTCTTTGGATCAGTAAGATCCATTACCTGCCTAGCAACCTCATCAGTGAGCCTCATCATCACCTCTGTCAATGCCAACTTCTGAGTCTGTTTCTTGACCAAAGGATCAACATTGAGAGGCCATTCTTCTGTCACAGCAACATCACACCTTTCTTTAACCAGGATTAACATCATCATGTACTTCCACATAGGAAAATCAGATAGACCATCAAATGGTCTCAGTTTAACAACATCAGCCATGACTCAGAAGATCAGAAGTGAATCAGACAGTTCTATGCTAATATTTCAGATAGTACAAGACAAGACTAGTATAGATTCAATTCCAGAGTACAACTAAACACCTCAGATCAATCAGAAAAGCTTATTCCGGCTCTGATGCCATGATGTAAAAACAAAGATCAGCTAATCCAACCTATCAGACTAAGTTTCTTGAATGTTTAGCTAGAATTTTATTTGAGGTTTGAAGATCAATTGATAAAATAATGTAGAAACTTAAAGAACTCAGTACACAAGATCTTTTAACGAGGAAACCCTGATTACTCAGGTAAAACCTCGGAGCTTTGGGAGCTCACCCAAAATCAATCCACTATTGAGATAAAGATACAAAGTTCCAATTTCAACAAACTTAAAACTAGTGAATAATCACACAATCAAACACCAGAACAAGCACTTAAGAAACTGAATACAAAACTCCCTGAGGCGACCACCAGTCGCCGGAATTAGTCGCAGCAGCCACACAGTGAAGAAGCTTCACAGGACTGCTCAGCCACACTCAAACCCCTGAACTCAAATCCAAGGACCGAATCAACAGACGAGCAGCGCTTCAAACACTCACAACAGCTTCAGCAAAGCGAAACGAACACCAGGAGAGATTTTCTTGCAGCGGATTTCTTGGAGCGATTGCGAATATGATATGAACCCTAATTCCCAATTCTGGGTTTCTTAAAAGGGAAGAAGCCGCGTCACAAAACGTCTGCGTTTCGAAGAAGTCAAACTGAAGAGCGCGCCTATCAAAACGACGACGCTCCATTTAAAAGCCTTCAGCATCCATACGACGCCGTTCTCCTTCGTTTCAAACTTTACCTCCAAAACCTGAAAATCAACCCTTCCTGCAATCCTAAACTTCTAAATACCATCAACTCAAAATCCAAAAATGCTCAACACAAACATCCATCACCAAGTTAATGATACATACAACTTTCTTGTACAAAATAGGATTATAAAACCTAACACGCGTGTATATCAACATCAAACGGTAACGGCAAGAGGTGGCTAAATACTAAAATGCTAACGGCACTATTTATAGAGGTGGTTTTCAATAAATACGTTTTGGAGCAGTGATTTTCTATAATTATGCCTATTATACAGGTGGTTTACTAGAATTTACCCTTTTTATATACCAAATGGAGTTATCTGCAGGTTGAGCCTTGTCCCATGTCTCAACTAACTTGAATCGAATTTTTGCAGCTGAAGAAGGAGAAGAAATCGGGAGCTAATGACTTGAGGCTTGAGCAGTTGTGGGCTGGAGCTGTGGACGTGGCTGCAATGGTCTCAAGTCACTCTCAAAGTTTAGACTTTTATGCCTTTTTATTTTGGGGACTTTTTTTTGATTCAAGGTGAGAATATTTCATCAGAATAAGATATTACAATACATGCAAGTGAAACAAACCGAAGGGACGAATTCTAAGACATTCTACGTCGAGGAAGTCTTGTTCATGACAATTTGAATCAGGCCATATCGGCACCATCCCAACGAACTCACCAAAGTCCACAAGCCAGCCGGACTCGAGAAACCGCCAGAGCAGCACGGACATAAGACTAGAAGGGCCAACAGGACCAAAGGAGCAGGAAAAAACAGGCAGAGAACCAGGCCCAACCAGGCCCACAATCATCAAACCCTAGCACACCATCCACCAGAACCCAAACATCCGCCGCCGGAACCCAAACATCCGCCGCGCCTCCCTCTCCGACGCTCCGACGCGCAGCCGCTGCCCCATCCGAGCTCCCCAAGCAATCCGATCCCCGGCGACGGACTCGTTCTCCGACCTCGTCCGACCCCGATCTCCCACGCGATCCGACGCTCAGCCACTCCACCACTCCCGCCGCGACCCGTGCGACCTCCCATCTTCCTCCCGTCAGCCCGCACCGACTGTGAGCCAACCTCCGGTCAACCCGCCTGTTCTAGCGGTCATGCCCAATCGATCCAGCTCCTCCCGAGCCCTGTCAGTCCTCCTATCAACATCCCGCTCCGACCAGAGTAACCATCAACGCTCCGCGCCCCGGACGACCAGATCTGCCAGCCAGAACCGCCGCCCAAGACAGAGCCACCACATCTCACCTCGTTTTATTCCCAAGGCAGCAGAAAAAACCACAACCTCAAGCACCATAGACTCAACCTCACCGCGGCAGACGGAGGCCTGGTCCTCAGCCACCTAAAGCGTTGAAACCGAACCGGGGAGGCAGTCCCAGTTTGTTGCCAAAACTCAGCCAGAAACCACGATGGATGAGCCAAAGGGACTCAAGGCATGGAGGAAAGACTAGTCATAAACTAGGGCAAAAGCTTTAGGAAGAACCCTAAAGTAGGAAAGGAAACAAAAAAAGGAAAAGCCGGAAAGGAAATTCAAAGATCTCCTAGGGGTAGAGAAGAAGGTCCATCACTACAAGAGGATGGACCTCTTGCTCCACCCCGGAGTAGAGGCTGCCGGAAGAAACTATCAAGAGAGAAGGAGGAGCTTTTTTAAGAACTATCAAGAGACTAGAAAACTTGAATATTATTTTGGGGACTTGATTGCTTGCTTTTGAGCATGAAAATTTTGATTTATAAAGTGATGCTAACATATGTAGCGTGGCCATAACAACGGAGACTTGATGTGTTCATGGGCATTCCAAGATATATACGATTTAGCATCACCTCGGAATATAGAAAAACTCGTACTCTAGAAGCCAGTTTATCATTGATTTCTAAATGGCTTTTCGGATGTAACTTCTAGCAACAAATTTTAGGCTTAGGACATAGAACACCTTTTTAATGAATTAGAACTTCATGATGGGATATTGGGATTCCATAAATTTACATAAACGCAGACGTCAAATGTAACACCCCGTCCCACATCGGGTGGGAGGCGTATGCGTGTTGACTAGATAAGCTATGCTACCAGCACACACGTCACCAATATGCCATGGTTTTTCGAGGAAAGGTTCTAGGTTGTGGTGACCTAGGAGATTTTGGGGGCGTGTGAGCTGGGACGGCTAGGTTTATAACGGTCCGGATCGGGTGCTCCGGTCGGGTCGTTACAGATGGTATCAGAGCCGACTCTCCACAGTGGATGACAGAGGTCATCGAAAGGAGGGGAGGGTCCTGAGAGTCTGGCTAGGTTGTGCCCAACGAGGACGTTGGGGTTCTGTTAGTGGGAGTGTATGTAACACCCCGTCCCACATCGGGTGGGAGGCGTATGCGTGCTGGCTAGATAAGCTATGCTACCAGCACACATGTCACCAATATACCATAGTTTTTCGAGGAAAGGTTCTAGGTTGTGGTGTCCTAGGAGATTTTGGTGGCGTGTGAGCTGGGACAGCTAGGTTTATAACGGTCCGGATCAGATGCTCCGGTCGGGTCGTTACATCAAAAATGTCTCTTACATGTGCTAGAAGTGAAGCGACTTTTTTACTATAACAACGTGGTTTAGTGATAAAGACATTGACATAAAACAAGGTCGTTTCAAATCAATACATAATTTTATTTTTCGCATCATTTTGCGGATAACGTTCCCGATCGCATTCCTGTCTCATCCCGCAATTATTGCTCGGTAAATGATTATATATACAACTTACAGAAATGAATGAAACCCATGGTATATTTTCTTCTCAACTGAATCGAAATATCCAAATCAATTTAGTATTAAGCCACGAACTTGAATACATCCAAAACAGTCCAATTAAGATCAGTAACGAATTACAGCTAAAATTAATCCAAGTGTAAAATAGAACAAAACAACTTCGGATAAAATAAGATAACTAGATAAGTATGAGAGCCGACTCGGAAATAAAGTAGAGGCAGTTTAAGGAGCTGAGACGGCCGAAGATGTGTTATCTGAATGTACTGAAGATTCTGAAATGGATGAAGGAGAGGTTAAGACATACTAGCGTCAAGCTTGGGGATGTGACGGCACGTCGCTGAGTGCTGCAAATTTATCCCTCTCCTCCTCAGTATAGTCTAGGCAAGTAGGGGTCGAATCCACAGGGAACGGTGAGAAGTTGTCTTTTATCTACAACTAAAATTGGGGTTGTGAATGTAAGTAAACAAATGAGAGAAAGAGTGCGCAAGTACTACTGCGCGCAGAATATAAATACAAGTGTTATTCAGAAACAAGAGATGAGCTCAGCTTAGACTTATCACTATGAACTCTATGTTCATCACGGGTTTTCTAAAGATCTATGACTGATTGTTCACGTAAGCTAAGGTCCAGTAAAGGCTTAATAACTTCCACATATATTCCGGTAAAAGTCTATATGATATTACTACCAACCTAGTCTAATTAACCACGAATCCGGTAAAGGTAGTGATTAACTAGACTCCTATCATTCACTATAACGTACCTCTAATAGTTTAACGTTAGACAATAGATTCTATAATTAGGTCTGCGGGTAAAGGCTTCGCCTAACTATCTGAACTAGTTATCATGCAAGTATGCTCAGAGTAATAATACTAAACAGGTCATGCATTACGAATATACCTCAAAACATATTATTCATAATTCAAAGTCTAAACTGAATTCAGAAAGTTAGCTAGACATGCTGAACATATTAACCTCAAAGTTTGTATGAAAAACAACAAGTATAGACACTATAGCCTGATTGCGCGTGGACAGTTGCGCGTCTCGGACTTGCGTCGGCAGCTGTGCGATCTCCTCTTCAAATTCGCTCTCTTGTGATTTCCTTAAAGCTTTGTATTTATACTGTTGCCTTCTAGGGTTTTCACGAAAAAGTAGTCAAGAAAATATATTGGAAATCATCCTTATCTCTAAAAATTAGACTTGAAAAATATCTTTATCTCCAAAATCCAGACTTAGACATATTCTTTGCGCGTGATGACGTCATTGCTCCAGTTTTGTCGCTGATTGCTGACGTCATCGTTTTGCTCTGCTCTGCGCGACTCAGTACTCGCGCGCTACACTTTTTGCGCGCCGTTGGTTTTCAGCTCTTGTCAACTTTGTTGTTCTTTGCTCCGAGATTCAACCTTCTTGTTGCACTTTTGTTCTAACTCTTCTAATAAACCTGAGATACAAAACTACACCAAAAGCGTAATCTTATACTAAATATGTTAGAAATCTAAGCAGTGTAAAGGACCTAAAACAGCATACAAAAGTGCCTTATCAGGATATGATAGAGAAATGCTTTGTGAGTTGTGATTTAAAGAGTGAGACTTGCAAGACGCTAGCAGTACTTTATTGTCTTTTTGTTTGGACGTAAAAGTCGAAAAATTATTTGATATATTTATGTGACTGTAGACATTAAAAATTTAAATGTCAAAATAAAATTAAAAATGATTATTTTGAATTACTAACAAATTTTAATTCAATTTAATTATTTTGGGCCGATCCGATAAATATAATGGATCATTGGACTTTTAAAAGATTTTGGGCTACAAGTCAAGCCCACTAATCAAGCCCGCATCATTGAAGCCCAATCCGGGAACTTTCCCTATAAATAGAGCACTCTTCATTCATTTGGAGGAGACTGAAGAAAATTCACAACAACACTTCTCTGAGAAATCTTAGCTAGTTGCAGTCATCAAGTACACACAACGTACCGCCTGCTACAGCTACTCAAAGAAGTAAAACGTACAAGTGAGATCAAGTCATCGCGACCCTTGCTTGGACATCAAACAAACAAAACAAACACTCTTGTTTACTACGCAGTAGAATCAGAGGATTATTAGAGATTGTACACGAACTTTCTGAAATCAATAAAATTGACATTTGTTCCCTTTATTTTGTTTTACACAAAATATTGAGCCTACAAATTCTGGTGAACCCGACGTGAAAATCTCTACCTCTCATCTCTGCTACGTGGTAATCAAGTTGCTGCACATGTCTTCTCAAAAACTAGTCCCATCACTCCCAAGCAAACATATGCTGCTGTTTTGCAGAAGTCACCAAACACTGCTACTTTTGCTAACGCTATCTCTGTTGACATACCGCCTGTTGGTGTTTGCACAAGGGGTATGGCAAGGAAGGTTGCTGTCAACGCAGCAGCTGCAAGCTTACGCGCTGCTGTAGTGCCAACTAGGGCACGCAAGTACTCTGCTGCTTCCATTGCTGCCGCTGCTGCAGCTGTGATAGCTTCCAACTCCCCTAAGCACAAGGAGAATGAAGTCATTAAGACTACTGCTACATCACCTCCTAAGATCATGTCTGTTTTACCAAAGAAGAATGAAGTTGTTGAGCATAACATTGCAACTGTCATGACAATAGAGGCTAAAACTTTTGAGGAACAGATGTTGGAAATGAGAAGACTCTTGGAGCAAGTTATGCTAGACAATGAGGAGAAAAGTAAGCAAATTGTGGACCTTCAAAAGGAGGTAGTCGGACTGCGTGGAAAAGAGAAATGCGAAGAAATCAACTGTGATGTTACAGAGAATGACAAGAATGCTGACAAACTCATCATAGGGGAAGGTGGATCGTATAGCGAGACACAGCTACAAGAGATGATAGTAACTGCAGTCAAAAGTCAACTGGGTGGCAGCTCCTCTGCTGGTTTACGTTATACTAAGCCATACACTAAACGGATTGATAGCTTACGCATGCCGTTAGGCTATCAACCCCCTAAATTTCAGCAGTTTGACGGCAAAGGAAATCCTAAGCAGCATGTTGCTCATTTTGTGGAAACTTGTAACAACGCAGGTACTGAAGGAGACTTGCTTGGCTAAGCAGTTTGTGCGTTCCCTAAAAGGAATGGCATTTGATTGGTATACAGATTTAGATGTCGAGTCTATTGACAGTTGGGATCATATGCAAGATGAATTTCTTAACAGATTCTACAGTACTAGACGCATTGTCAGTATGAGTGAATTGACAAATACCAAGCAGTGGGGTGACGAGCCTGTCGTTGATTACATCAACCGTTGGCGTGCGCTAAGCCTCGAGTGTAAGGATCGGATCAGTGAGACATCAGCTGTAGAGATGTGTATAGATGGCATGAGTTGGGAACTTTTGTACATCTTGAAAGGCATCAAACCTAGGACTTTTCAAGAGTTAGCAACGCGTGCACACGACATGGAGATAACTGTGAAGGGTCATGGAAAGAGTCGGATGACCTCTTCAAGTGTATCTTTCGAAAAGAACGAATACAAGGAAACTAACAAGGCTCCTAAAAGCACTCCGAAAGAAGTCATGGCTGTCAACACCAGCAGCGCGCCTATAATGATTTCTGCAAAACCCAAATATAATAAAAAGAAAGAAACAGATACAAGGGATTTTAGAAGTAACAAGCTCACTCTAAAAGAATTGCAAGCCAAAAAGTATCCATTTCCTGATTCTGACTTAGCAGGTATGCTAGATGACTTGTTGGAGAAAAGAATAATTCAATTGCCGAGTCAAAACGTCCCGAGGAAGCCAACCAAGTCAACAATCCTAAATACTGTCGCTATCATAGATTAGTCAGTCATAGTATCGAAGATTGTGTAACACTAAAAGAACTGATTATGAGGTTGGCTAAGGAGGGAAAGATCATTTTGGATACTGACGAAACAGTGGAAACCAATCATGCTGCAGTGACAATGTGTTGTGAGTCAGATGAGGAGTACAAGTACAGTGTTCAGTTTGGTAGCTTTGAACCAACAACAGTATGGATTCAACGATCACCCACACAGTCACAAACAAAAAAGTACGTTCGTAAGATTACACCAAAGGATGTTGAAAAGACAAGTGATGATGATGAAGGATGGACGTTGGTGACAAGACGAAAGGCAAAGAAGTTAGTAAGACCACAACCACAGCCTGTTCTTTACAGAAGAAAACAAAACACAAAGAAGGGACTGCAACGTCCTAAAGCAAAGAGGAAGTCGAAGAAGGTGACAAAACCACATGTACAACCGGTCAATCTTTTGAAACAAGATCCACAAACTCATGTCACTTTAGGAGATTTCTTTCCAGAAGGATATTTTGATAAAGTAGCTGTCAATGTAACATCATCAACGGCTAGTGAAGAAAGCATAGAAACGGATAAAGAAACGCAATCAGTTAAGGCTTCTATTACAAAAACACCGTCGCAGTTTGATCATCAAAACCCAACCAATGTTCTCAACTTGTCAAATTTTGACTTGCCTGAGGATAAACGTCAACAAGTGGCACATGCAATTCAAGACCGGAAGTTGTGTGAAAAAATGATGAAAAACATCGAAGTACTGCCAGAAAGCTCTACAAGATGTGTATCATGTAACACCGCTCTGACATTTTCCGATGAAGACCTCCTACTGGGTTCGAAACCTCACAACAGACCGTTGTACGTTTCAGGATACATACGAGAACAAATGGTCAAAAGAATTTTGATAGATGGAGGTTCGGGAGTGAACCTTATGCCAAAAGCAACAATGAATGAGTTGGGGATCACAGTTGACGAACTTTCCAACAGTCGGACGATAATTCATGGCTTCAACTTAAATGGAGAACGTGCAATTGGCATGATCCGTGTGAATCTTACTATCGGAGAACTATCCTCCGACACTCTATTTCATGTCATAGAAGGAAAGACTTCATTCAAACTGCTACTCGGTCGTCCATGGAAACATGAAAATGGTGTTGTTGCCTCGACTCTCCATCAATGCTTGAAATACTATCGCGAAGGTGAAAGAAAGATCAATGGAGATGTCAAACCATTTACTAAGGCCGATGCATTTTTCGCAGATGCTAAGTTCTTTGAGGAAAATTGCACATCAAGTGAATTGCTACCGGCCAGCATCTCTTCGACCGGAAAAGGAGTCAAATGCGTCGTTGAAGTAGATAAATTACCAAGCAAGACTCAAACAAAGAATGAGCAAGAAAGTCAAACCAAAGTTGACAACTCTAACATCAAATTGGAGCCAAAGTCTAACTCTGCCCTTCCTGTTCTGCGATACATACCAAAATCCCGTCGAAAGAAAGGAGAGAGTCCTTTCACAGAATGTAAAAATTCTACAACAGCATGCAAGGAACATGAAAAGGTCATCAAATCAGTAAGAGAAGAATGGGTTGCAAAAGTTGTTGTTCCTCTCCACAATGCCAATCAAACAAGGATAACAAACCCTCCGCCAGCGGGTTTTGTTTTCTCTACCGAACCACTTGAAGGGCAAACCAGTTTGAGTGGGAGGTTTGATCCTAACGCATACAAGCTGATGGAAAAGTCGGGATATGATTTCAAAAATCCAGCCTCGCTTGGAAGTTTAATCAATCCTCACGCATACAACCTTAATCAAATACGCGGAGAGTCTTCAAAGCATAATGGACTAGGCTGTGAACCTCCAAAACCTATACGGATTTCAGCTCGTCGTGAAAACACAACTTCTGTTCTTTATGTTGAAACTGAGGATGTTGAAGGATATTACGAAGAACAATCTGATGCACCAGCAACTTCTACATTTGACAGAATCAGTCCACCTCTCACAAAAGCAAAACCTAGCGTATTTGAAAGAATACATAGGCCAACAAAGCAACGACCTAATTCTACAGTGTTTGACAGGTTAGGCGATCGAGTCAAAAAAACAACGACGATTTATCAACTACTCAAAAGAAGATAACCAAACGCTTGAGGAGTTCAGTTTTTGAACGTTTGGGAACAATAAGAGGTCCAGAGCATCACCAGCAAATGGAAAATTTTACCGATGAGGAAGTAACATCCTATCATATCACTGTGGAAGAAGTCCTTGACATCGATGAGGAGATAGAAGCAGATCAAGCTCCAGAAACACTAGAGGACAGGGGGCAATCAACAGTAGATGGTCCTTATGTGGTACGTGAAGTCTACACAAATGGTGCATACAAAATTGTAGATCAAGAAGGTTAAGGATAGGACCCATAAACGGAAAGTTCCTGAAGCACTACTACTCTTAATCTGAGAAACACATTGTAAACTCCTAAGCAAGAGTATAAACTGCATACATTGAACTACGTTGACTTGATCTTGCGAATTATCTTGCAAGTACGTAGGCAACTTGATGTAATATTCAGGTGCAGTCACAACAACAAAAAAAAAAAAAAAAAAAAAATAGTTGTACACTCCTGGCCCGCAAGAGTTAAAACTGTGAACGGCTAAAACAAAACAAAAAAAGTTTTATAATATCAAAAAAAGAGTCAAAAAAAAAACTTGCGTAGAAGAATAACAAAAATTTATGCTTTGCAGTAGAGGCTCTAGCATTCAGACTCTCCGATACGCAAAGATATGTGTGACCATCCTCATGATAATCCTTGAAATACACCATCTTTTACCTAAGAAAGAGACAAAAAGAATGTAAGTCAGTGTCTCGTATCAAAATAAAAAGAACAAAGGATTTCGTTTGAATTTAGTTGAACAAGATGGTTTGCAGTCCTCCAGGAAAGTTATTATCTCATGGACGACAAACTCCACTGGGGGTTATGTTGAGTCTCCGCTACTTAAAAAAGCATCAGGATAGTCAACTTCCCAGCAAGTTTGTCGCCGCTAACTGCTGACGACATCGTCCGTCAGGGGTTGTGTTGGGTCTCCGCTACTTATAAAAGTATTAGGATAACCAACTTCCCAACGGGATGACGCCAAGGAACCGTGTGGACGAAAAACTCCGCCGGGGGTTGTGTTGGGTCTCCGCTACTTAAAAAAGCATCAGGATAACCAACTTCCCAGCGAGTTTTTCGCCGCTAATCGTTGACAACACCATCCGTCGGGAGTTGTGTTGGGTCTCCGCTACTTAAAAAGTATCAGGATAACCAACTTCCCAACGGGATGTCGCCGCAGAACCTCCATCATCCTGAATGAACAAGACTATACACACAAGAATCCAACAAGTGTAACACAAGTGAATAAAAGACAAATAGAATTTCATCAATAGCAAGGTGCAACTCACCTTCAGAAAAGACGTCAAGGCACTTGGGGGCAGTTTAAATACTTGCTTGATCTGAAACAAAACAAAAGCAAAGTCAGTAAGACAAGCTCAGGGTCTAACACGAATAAAAAAAAGACATGTGACTTGTTCAACCGCTTTGGCAGGCTTGCATCAAACAAACAAACAAACAAACAAAAAAACAAAAAAGAGAGTTCAAAACCGAGTTGAATGTTCACTGCAAGCTGCAACAGATTAGTTTCAAGCACAATCACGGGCACTGCACACATAAAAGTTGATGGAAACAAGGATTTTAGAACTTGCATGAGACAAATAACCAGCAAGAAATAAAGACGCCAATGCATTTATGAAAAGCCCTTTACGAAAAGAAAGTAGAGAATTACCAGGGAACTTTTATCCTATGTTTGGCAAGCCTAAAGGAGAAATTGAGATGTTGCTTCGCTGCGACGCTGCAAAACAAAGGTCGCGGACATTCAGCAGCTGGAAAATCACACAACGTGGTGAAACACTCCATACTATGGCAAAAGAAAACCAAGTTGGGATTGTTTAGTAGGGACAGCAAGTCAGCAACTAGTAAACAAGATCAATATGCTGCTTAATACAATGTGTTACTTCAGCAGGTTGTACGAGACAATATGTGCTACAAAGATGTCCTACAGAATCAATTTGGCAAGCAACATAGCAAGAAGAAAGTTGAGAGCAAGCAAAAGTAAACTCAAAACACACCCTGCAAGTTGGAATGTCACTGGAAAAGCAGCAAAGCCTAAAAAAAAAGCAATAGAACAAAACCCAAGGCTAGTTATTTATATTGAAGATGGATTCCTAAACTGACGATTGCAACAAGATTTGCCATTGCCAAATTGAGAGAAGTCCAGAGACAAGCACAATCGCAGTATCAAGATTGCCAAATTGAATCAATGCATAACATTTAGAAACAAAAAGAAAGTAGCCTGAGAGCCTTGATTCGGCAACAAATTAGGACAGTGATATTTTCTTTGGTTTCCAAAATTGGATTAATTAAGAAACCTAAGACGGTATAAAATCACGATCAACACAAGCTTGGAAATCCAATTTTGGGAATACGTACACATGACAAACCTGAGACGGAATCACTAGCACCGCAAAAGCTGGTCACGTCTCCGTTAAGTGAGCACCGTCGATGAACTCGAAATTGCAGACGGTATTCATGATATGTCCAGAACAAGAGGCTGCCTGTAGTACGAAGTCACGAAGCGTGAAGATCCGAAAGGAGATTTGGAGCAAAGACGCACGGAGGATGCAACCGAGCCACACCCACTGAAGGCGATTTATGGAATAGTGATACCGAGGTTTTGACTGAAAATGGCCGAATCAACATCCTCACAAATCAAGTTTGCACAAGATCAGAAAACAACAATGGCCGATTCACACTAAACAAGCGAGTCATGCGACTAGGTGTTAGTCAAAATTGTTGACTCAATCCAATTAAACCTAATGGTGTTGAAGGCATACGTGGCAAAAGAATAAAAAAATAAAAAATAAACAAACAAACAAAAATTTACGAGTCATGCGTGGTGTCATTGAAAAGGGGCATTACATGATTTACCCAAAAAAAAAAGGTGAAATCTCATGTTCAGTCTTGCATTAAAACTAATGTGACGTCATTGTTCATGGATTTTTATCGAGTTGGATAACAATTCGATGTAAAATGTACATTAATGGTCATACGATAAGTTTGGTCATTGCAAATTTGTTCTCATCAATATCATCTGAACCCTATCACCAACCACACTCAAGTCGTGCGTGTGACAAGGTTCAGAGGGGGCAATTTGTAGACATTAAAAATTTAAATGTCAAAATAAAATTAAAAATGATTATTTTGAATTACTAACAAATTTTAATTCAATTTAATTATTTTGGGCCGATCCGATAAATATAATGGATCATTGGACTTTTAAAAGATTTTGGGCTACAAGTCAAGCCCACTAATCAAGCCCGCATCATTGAAGCCCAATCCGGGAACTTTCCCTATAAATAGAGCACTCTTCATTCATTTGGAGGAGACTGAAGAAAATTCACAACAACACTTCTCTGAGAAATCTTAGCTAGTTGCAGTCATCAAGTACACACAACGTACCGCCTGCTACAGCTACTCAAAGAAGTAAAACGTACAAGTGAGATCAAGTCATCGCGACCCTTGCTTGGACATCAAACAAACAAAACAAACACTCTTGTTTACTACGTAGTAGAATCAGAGGATTATTAGAGATTGTACACGAACTTTCTGAAATCAATAAAATTGACATTTGTTCCCTTTATTTTGTTTTACACAAAATATTGAGCCTACAGTGACATTTATTTTGTAGTATTTTCTGTTTACTATGATTTTGGATTGTCTTAGTTATACCTTATTAATCTTCTAGATCGTGATGATCACCATAAATATTGGTATACAAAAATGCACATTCTATTTGAATCTCTAAAAAGCCCGCACTTCAAAGTGAATAATAATCTATATTTTAAATATGTGATGAAGTTTTGACTTTAAATGAATATTCATAAATAATATGTTGCTTATGGGAAAAAATTGATCTAATTTTTATTCTTACTTGACAAAATAATGAGGCGTATAGACGTTTATTTGAGGGGTTAAAATCATGTAAGACAATACAATTGTAAAATAGTAGTACAAATTTTGAACCATTGAGTTGGTTAATTTAATAACTGAAATTAAAGTTAGTTTTTATTAAAGTTGGCGGTTGGATTTAGAGATTTTTCATATTTTTAATCTCGCCCGTTTGATTATTATAAATTAACGGTTGAGGAATGTCTTACGTCGTACAAATATTTGATTGTCGTCTTAAATTTTTTCTCTATTTGAATGTATTAGTTAAATTCAAATAACAAAATCTACAAAATCATTGATTTTTGAGCTTCAATTTAATTTAATAATTGAAAATTTCTTTAATGTGAAGGTTAAATCATGATTAATTTTTCATCACTAATTTGCTCGTATGACATATTGAGTCTTTTATTATAATTTTCTTAATTCTTGCAAAGTTGCAATGCACATTGCTTCTGTAATACAACTGTTATATGACACTTCTAATTTCATATACTTACCATAACGTTGAATTTGTCGTGTGTCATCACCTGAGTCATCTGGTCCCATAATCGGACTAAAATTGTAACGAAGAGTACTTGTTTAATATTGAATCAAACCAGAATTCAAGGAATGAGAGCATAGGTCCTTCATAAGTGGCCTTCATAATTAATGCATGGAGATACAGAAATATAAGCAGGTTCATAAATCACAAGTCTTCACCCAATTTGTATGCGCAACATGTACTTTATTTTCATGAGGATAGAAAAATGTCTCACATAATACATTTTGAGGTCGGAGACATAGAACCCCTGCTGGAGCTCACTATTAAGTATTAGAGGTGAAGTTCGTGTGATGTTGATGGTAATGTCAAGATCTTTGTGTTGATTTGCATTTATATTTAGACCAACATTTATTTCTCATGAATGCTCATGTATAACTTTTTAACACTTGCTTAAATGTCTTTCATATCACAACTTTTGTTTATTTTTAATTACAACGTGAGCTTGTTGACTACGCAGGTTGTCTAGCATTCAAAATGGCATTTGAATCGAATAACATAAAAATTAAACTACACTCATAAAAATTAAAACTAAATATAAATTTCAGTTTACATACCGATTGTAATGAACGTTGTTGTTGGTAAGTCACGTGGTGCTATTTAGTGTCGAGAGTGTAGGGTGGAGAAAAGCATGAACAAATTATGACTGAATACAAATAAACTATATGCATATGTATTGAACTAGTATGTATCTTCTTATTAATAAAACGCAAGGGGTGGAGTTCACGATTTATTTTGAAGTCATAATTCACATTTCCACAGTATCTCTACATTTTACTAGTTACTAAACATGCCCGTACCTCTACTATCTTATAATATGAAAGTACTTATATGCACATATAGGCAATGCCATACAGCCCAGGGCTTTAAAAAGCCCGAAGCAGGCCCATTAGCCCGAAGCCCAACCCATGAAAAAGCCTTACATTTTCAGGCCCGAAGAATAATATTATAGGCTTGGGCTTCAATAAATAAATGAAACCCGGCCCGGAGGCCTGGCCCGATGACCCAGTCCGATAACCCGGCCCGGTGGGCTTAAGTCAGCCCGATTGACTATCCCAAATAATTCAATCTAATAACCTACTTGTAAAAACCCTAACCCTAATATGTAGTCATCATTCTTTTTAAGCCTCCTTCAACTTCACGCCGACAGCCGACAATCGATCTTCTTTCTATCTCGACTTCCTGTGTCTTATCAATCTAATCCTATTTTTCTCATCTAGCAACGATAACAATTGCTGAAAATTCGAGATTCGCCCGGTACTTTATCCATCTCGACAGACAATGGTCTCTTTACCTTTCACAATTTCAATCTCACATCATTTGTGCTCCTCCAAGTTCTACTGTTGGTGTGCAATAATCCATCCACCGTTATTGATATCAAGTAAGACTTTGTAATATGTTATATTTGTGCCAAATTTGTTGTCTATTCAATTTTGAAATGAATATTTATGGTTTCATAGTATGTTATGGTTTTGTTCTAATGATAATTACATCCTCCCCAGGTTATATAAAGCATCCTTAGGTTAAAGAAGCACTGCAACAATGAAGGGGCCTTGTGAAGCAGTGAAACAGGGATACAACTTGTGTATACTGTTTAGAGTTAGTTTTATTTTGTGAAGATACTATTTTCTGAATGTAGCTGTTAAAAGTTGATTTTAAACTTGTATGTTTAAAAGATTTGTGCTTAGTATGATAATGAAATTTTTTGGTAAAGCCCTGTATGGTCCAGCCTAATCAGGCCCGGCCCGGCGTGGCCCTAATAAGCCTTACTATTATCAGGCTTTGGGCCCCCAAAAGGCTTTAAAATTTGACTCGGGCCAGGCTCGGCCCAGCCCGTAAAATACAAATAGGCTGCAGATTTTTTGGTTAGGCTGGGCTAGGCTTTAATATTTCTGGGCAGGGCTAGCCCGGCCCATTGGCAATGCCTGTGCACATATTATATGTGCACCAAATACTAGTGGTGGTCGTCCTCCTCCTCTAAATCCAACATAAAAACTACATGACATCCATCCCAATTCGAGCTCATGGTGATGTTGCCAGAAATTTGCTAGTGAGTCTCGACGTGAGATTTTTTAATCAAAGATAGTGTAGGTCGGGAACCTTGAAACCTTGCAAGCACTATGTGTCGGATCCTTTGGGTTAAAGCTTGACGTTCAATAGGTGTAATCTTGTAAATAAATTTGTTGAAGCCTATAATGGTGCGGATGAGTTGAGTGCATCCAAGCCCAATCCTTAGTCCACGGATATAATACACGGAACGTCTACCTTTTCTTCCCTCAATGAAGTTCCAAAAGTAGATATTGATATTTTTAATTACAACTCAACCTCCTAAGTCAAATGAAATACAAAACAACTTAGTGATAGTTACAAATGTAGCCCCGACTATTGGGTTATTAGGTAACTTTAAGAAAATACTTATCTGGAATTTATTTACTTGAAAACAGTTACTCAGAAATAAAACAAAGGTGACAATTGTTGATCCAAAAATGCAAATATAACAGGGGGCATATACTTTGAAAATTTTAATGCAATAAATACATGAAAAAGATTAAAATGTTGATGGTGTTTCAAGGAAAGAAAAAATTAGGTGTGATTTAAAAACTTAGCGCCTGAACTAAAACCTAAAAACTTAGAAGTAATCAGTGCTTCATCACTCATATATTGATATTGATGGATTACAAGGTGTTTACACACCCAAACTGCAATTTACTTTGAGAATGATGTAATATGATGCCCAAAAGGCTTAATAGCATCGAAACGTTCTATGAATTCTTAAGAGATAGAACATAGATAGTCCAACTGCATTTAGATCTCTTGGCATACAGAAAGGACAGTTACTACAACTTTCATTTTTGTCTAAAGGTTGTTATCGTTGGTGCTTTGTTGCACTCATGTAGTGCCCATAAAAATGTTTGCAAAAAATACATATCAAACAAAAACTGCAAAATAACTCAACTACAAAAAAATGTAAACATAAAATTTACCATAAACCAATTAAAAGAAACAGTTTTTAAAACTTTGACACCTAAACCTTTAGTAGATTTTAGAAACGAAATATTTGTATTTGAACTATAATTTCAACGAATCAATAGACAAACATAACTATAATAATAACAATAAACAATAAAATGTCCACACGGTTTACAATCAGGGTCTTCCACCCTCCATTGAATGTTCTAGGAGTGGGAAAGCCCGCATTCTTCATGAATCTAATAGATGGCTAAGTTTAGTAAAGCTGATAAGAAGGTCAACCTAGCATTCCTCGATGGTAGCACTCCAGCATCTGAGAAGACAATTTAGGAAGGAGAAGGCGCCAAAATGCTCAGTCCCCAACCCTGCGTATCAGGCATGGTGACAGCAAGATCAATGTGTTCTTAGTGCATTGCTCATTTATATGACACCAGAAATAGCCACCCAAATGGTTGGATTTACAACTGCAACCCAAGTTTGGTCAGTTGTACACAAAATGTTCTTGGCTCAAAATCGAGCAACCATTCGCCACACTCGCCTTCAATTGTAGACGCACAATAAGAAAGATTTATCCGCTGCCAAGTACTGTCAAAAGATGAATTCTTTCATTGACACCATGGCAACCATCGGCAGCCCATTGACGACGGACAAAATCATCACTACATCATAGCCAGCATGGGTCCCCAATATGCTCCCGTTGCAGCATCCCTCACAATTGGTAATAAGAATGTTACTCTCAGAGACTTTTATGCATATGTACTTGATAGCATACAAATATATAAATATTTATATGCATCCTACCTTTGATTCTTGTTTGTTTTCGACTGCTTTGTGAAAGAATTGATACTTCTTATGCTTATTTTAGGTTATATTCAAGAAGTATAACCATGGAGCTATCAAGTGCAAATGAGAGCAAATTTAAGATAAAAGTGCACAAAAGAGGCCAAATGAGCATTATTCGTCCGAGTAGAGCATAGGAGGGTCGAGTAGAGCGTGTATCAAGCAATTCAACATAGAGTTGATCAGTATGGAGACTAATGGCCGAGCAAGGATGTGGTAGCAAGACTACTCAACCGAGTAACATGTCAAAATTGATACTTTCGACTCAGAAAATTCTTGCTCAACCGAGTAGATAGTTTGCTCGCCCGAGTACCTCATGTATGAGCACCAAACCAAGCTTGATCGGCCGAATAAGGTTGTGTGGAAAGGCTGCTCGGCTGAAAAATCTTGAGGGAGCCACCTTGCTCGGCCGAGCAAGAACTCTACTCCCTCTCGAGCAGGACCAAAAACTCAGATTTTGGTCCTTCGTATAAATAGATTCCTCAACCATTTTTGGAGGGATCCTTGGAAGTTCAAATATTCAAACACCTAAATATATCCAAGAGATCATAGAATAGATGAAGTGAAGAAGGAGGCTTGAAGATCAACAATCACCTAAGCATTTCTACCTTTACTTTTGTTATCATGTTCCTTTATATTTTGTTTAGGGTTAATTACGGATAACCACCCGTATAATATGCTATATTCCACCAAACCACCCCTATATTGTAATAATACATTCCACCACCCTTATAAGTGTAAAATTTCCAAAGAACCACCTCAGTTAACGGCAGTTAACGGAGAGGTGGTTAAATGGAAACAAAATTGATTATAAAGGTGGCGAAGTGGAAATATATTTATTATAGAGGTGGTGTATTGTAATAAAAATACTATTATTATATTAAAAAATTAATTTATTTAACGGTAACGGTGACAGTACAGTGCGTGGGTGGTTGATTGGAAATTTTATACTTATAAGGGTGGTGGAATGTATTATTACAATATAGGGGTGGTTTGGTGGAATATAGCATATTATACGGGTGGTTATCCGTAATTAACCCTTTTGTTTATATTTGTAGTTATGTTTGAGCAGTTTTCATGTGATTGGGGATCATATGGATCCCCTAGGATTTGGATGATGTTTGTATACTCTTTTTATATGTATTTGAATAACAATTTAGTTGAACCTAAATTGTTGTAGTTGCTTGTTCATATTGATGCATGCTAAGTGTTTGAGAAATGCCTAAGTGTGTCAAAGTGAATTAACTTTCTATGATTTGATGACGATTGAACCCCTAGGATGGTAGTAACTATTTCAATATCTCTTTGAGAGATAATTGTGCGCGAAAGCGATAATTAATCTTAGTGATAGGCTAGTTTTGGTGTTGAGTTTGAGTGCCTTCCAATAGAGCGAACACTTGAGGTTGTGCCCTGATTCAATAGAGCAAGGGCTTGAGAATTGAGATCTTTTAGGGTGTCAACCATCCTCCAAGGATGGAGCAAAAGTGGAACTTTGAAGGATGATGCGTTACCGTAAAAATTCAAACTAATTGTGATTTGTGTTAGGAAATTGAGTGTGTTAACTCTCCTATGTCCTATGGGTGAAGACTTTTATGCATATGTACTCTCCTTCGAAGCCATGCTAGAACAAAAAAATCAAGATAGCGATTGGACCTCATTGGCAAATTCTGTCACACGCAACAACAACAGATCGCGTTCTCCTCGCATAACACTTAGAATATTTGCGACCGTCGAGGCCAACAACAACGCTCCAACCCTACTGCAAGCAATGGATCTCAAGGTCCCCATAGTGCTAGCAACAATCGAAATCGGACCAGCAGCGGACATTTTCGAACGAGGTGCAAAATCTGTGAAGTCGATGGACATGAGGTCTTCAATTTTCATTACCATTTCAATGAAGCATATAGCTCGGAAGATGTTCGATCCGAAAACGCTATTAATTAACATTGCAATGGTTGCCCTTCATAGTACATCAATACCAGAGCAACTGATCACTTGACAAGTGATTTGGAGCGTGTATCAACCTAGGAGCGCTACAATAACAAGGACCGAATACAAGTAGCTAATGGAGCAGATTTGTCGATCTCGCACATTGGTAATTCTAGTTTAATTGGTTCCAATAAGTCACTTCACCTTAAAAATATTTTATATGTTCCTCGAATTAGCAAGCATCTTTTTTTTATCCATCGCCTTGTTTCCGATAACAACCTTTTATTGAGTTTCACCCTGACTCTTTTATTACCAAGGACATAGATTCGAAGGAAATAGTGCTTCAAGGTAAAAGTCATGGCGGACTCTACCCCATCCCAAAGCATTGCACTACTCCTCATAGGTTTGCATCCTCAAGCAGTCCACGCATATGTCATCAACATCTGGAACATCCTTCTCACAAGGTTGTTCAAAATATTATAACACAGAATTCTCTTCCTTGTTCTTCCGAAGACACAGAAACTTCAATTTGTGATGCATGCCAACATGCAAAAGGTGAGCAACTACCTTATCATACTTCTAATCGTGTTAATTCCTCCCAACTTTAATTAATTCATTCCGATGTTTGGGGTCCTGCCCGCTCTGCTTTTGGTGGTTATCACTACTATGTTAGTTTTTTCGACAACTATAGCAGGATGAGTTTATCTCATCAAACATAAATCAGAGGTTGAATTCGCTTTCTACTCTTTTTAATCTCACGTTGAACGACCTCTACATACTAAATCCCTGCAGTCCAATCCGATGGGGGTGGGGAATACTCACATCTCAAAATTTATTTTCAACGAGTTGGCATATCACACCGAATCTCATGCACACATACCTCCCAACAATACGGCATTGTGGAAAGTAAACATCGCCACCTAATTGAAATCGACTGAGCCCTTCTAGCTCACTCCGCTCTACTTATTAGGTTTTGGGATGAAGCCTTTCTCACAGCCTGCTATCTCATTAACCGTATGCCGAGTCTTTTCTAAGTAACATTGCACCTATCACTCGCCTATTCCAAATCCAACTGAACTACTCCTTTCTACACGTGTGCGGTTGTGCGTATTGGCCAAGTCTACAAAAGTATAATGCACGAAAGATAGAGTTCTGTTCAAAATATGTGTGTTATTGGGTTACAACCCTTATAACAAACAATATAAATGTTTTGGTAAGACATCTGGACGTATATATATGTCCCGATATATTGTGTTCGACGAAAACAGTTTTCCTTTTGGCACTCCTAACAACGTACCTAATTTTGTTAAATCCTCCAATATCATTTCCTAACAAAGAACCTCTTAATCTTGATTATGCATTGCGACATTATAATCTATCTCTACTAACCCTTGATGGCAATGCTCCTAGTATTGTATTTGTGCAGGTTGATCCTCCTACTAACTCATCATCTGCTAAATACATGAAGCGGCGCCTTATTTATATAAACCTTATGATTCATGAAGTTTTCATTCTAACGCCTTATTTACATACACAAAGCGGCCCTCTCGCCGATTTACCAAACCCCTACATCAGAATCTCCTCCGCTTTTTGCACCGCCGTCTCCTACATCCAACGAAATTGCTCATGTGGTTGCGCCGCCTTTGCATCTATCCAAACTCATTCTCGCAATAGGATATTGCAATCAAAACAAAACATTGACGACACAAAAAGATACAACCCCAATCGACGCTCTTTCTTGGCTACCCCATCATCATATAAAGATGCCCTTGCTGAACCGGATTGGAGGTCTGCTATGGAAGATGAGTTCTCAGGCCTCTGTCGGACAAATACATGGATTTTGGTGCTTCGTTCTCAAAATGCACATGTCATTGGCAGCAAATGTATTTTTAAGACGAAGTCTCGTCCTGGTGGCTCGATTGATAAACATAAAGTACGTCTTCTTGCTCGGGTTTCAATCAACTACACGGCATTGACTATCATATTATTTTCAGCCCATGTGCAAAGATGCTAACAATTCGAATTATCCTCTCAATAGTTGTAACGTTGGGTTCGTGCCTCTGTCATATTGACATAAGCAATGCTTTCCTCCACAGCCACCTAGAACAGGATGTCTACATGAGACAGACGCTAATTCTTGAACATCCGATGTTCCTCTCGTATGTTTGCAAACTCCAATGTTCAATTTGTGGTCTTAAACAATCTCCCCGTGCATGGTATGCCTGACCCAACACTCGTCTTCATCAGCTAGGCTTTAAAGTCATCTCGGGCAGATGTTTAACTGTTTATATTCAATCAAGGTGGTATTACCATATTCATGCGGATATATGTCGATGACATTGTTATTAAAGGTTCAAATGACCGTCCAGTTCAATCCCTGTCAGAATCCTTTCATTTCAAAGAGGGGCAAACTCAGTTACTTCCTCAGACTTGTTGTGGCGTACAATTCAGGGGTGATAATCCTAACACAATGCATCCATGGAGAATTGCAAGTGCACTTCAACAACACTATCAGCTCCAGAGAAAATTGCCAGAGATGTTGGCAATCCTCTTAGCAGCTATTAAGAGAATTATACGTCAAGGGTACGGTCAACTCTAGCCTAAAGTTTTACCGCTCTACAATTACACGATTCAGTATTTTTCTATTGAGTTGGTTGCACAGATGGGTTAGTTGCATAGATGATCGATGATCTACGAGTGGATTCGCTATTTTTCTCGACCCTAACTTGCTTTTGTGGACTGGAAGGAAACAATCTACAGTATCCAGGTCAAGTACTGAAGCGGAATACAAAGCCTTGGGTAATGGTACGACATACTCTATTTAGATCCAATTTATTCTTAAGGAACTTCACATTCAACAAACACATGCACCAATCATGTAGTGTGATAATCTTGGAGCTACTTATTTGACGGCAAATACAGTTTTCCATTCCAGGATAAAACATGTAGAAATTGACTTTCATTTCGTACGAGAAAGAGTAGCCAAAGAAGCTTTGGATGTACGGTTTATCTCTACACGTGATCAGCTGGCAAACGTTCTCACAAAACCTGCGTCACGCTAGATGATTCAATGTTTTCGCAACAATCTGAACCGATTTATCTGCAGTTCGGATTGAGGGGACGTATTAGATAGCTAAGTTAGCAAAGCTAATGATAAGTCAACCTAGCATTGACATTTTGCTAAATATAGAAGGTGAAAAGTATAGAATTTATATCGACACATTAATAACAATTATAAATAGATACAAGGCATTCCATCAAAGATAAGCCATCACTTCCTCATTATTTACCTTTTATCTGAATCTCCATGCCAACTTATACCACATCTGACATAAGCAAGCACACTTAATCTTCTGAGCATGACATTGGAAATCAAATGTCGAAGTGATGAAGATGATTTCAGCGACTATCCAACAAGTTTCATCTCTTTAATCTGATGTCGGCATAAAAATTGATCTTTCCAGCACATATCCAGTAATTTTCCACCTTCATGTCGGATTTTTTATTTCCTACATCAGATAATAGAACTGTGCTGGAAAAGTGGGGAAATTCCATCTCATTTCGGTGCATTTCCATTTCACGCTATCTTCAATTAATCTGCTAACTTTTTAATGAAAGAGCCATGGAGTCGCTAAAAATTTCCAACACCATATGCGCCGGAATTAAAACGGATGTAACATTAATTATATTGTTTTAAAATTTAAAAAATATGAATGAAACATAATGGAAAAGAATCGGAAATTCCGCCCGAAGATTTTGCTGCAAAATTGAAGTGAACCTCATGATGTAACATTATATTTTTATTGCGGATCCTTATTTAGTGCAACAGACAACTAAATACTGCACAATTTATAGAGATGCACAACCTGTCCAGACAGGTCCGGATAATTACGATCCAGACCGGTGGATCGTAAATTTTAAAAGTGAGGACCGTGGACCGGATCGTTATGGACTGGTCTAATTATGGTCCGGTCCGGGCTTGGATCTTAAACCCGTAATTATATTTTTTATTTAATTTTAAATTAAAAAATTAATTTCTAAAAATCTGAATAATATATATATTCTTTAATTTATATATATTTTATTTAATTTTTTAAATATTTTTTGTAGTGTTTATATTTATTTATTAATTTTTATATATATATTTCTGTTTTAAATGAGATATTTTAAATATTTTATTAATTTATTTTTAACTAATATATGTTATAATTCCAAAAAATTAAGAACCCTAAACCGGACCGTAAATTACGGTCGGTCCGATCCGGTTTATTTACGGTCCGGTCCAATTTTGTGCATCCCTAAAAAATTTGAAACGATGTGGTTTCTACGTTTTTTACAAAGTTAATTTGCCTAAACCCTTTGTATAAAACTGCATCGATTCATTTCGCAACAAGTAGCTTTGGTGTACCTAATCTTAATCGTTTGTTGCACTTGCAACATCAAATTGTTTTTGTTGCATAAAGGGTAAAAAGCGTAGTACTACGACTATACAATAGCAAACAGTTAGTTAATTATATCAAAGTTCTAGCATCACTTCATACTTACGCGAAAGGTATGAAAAAAGGCAAAGCCTAGCTCCGTGATCCTTTACTCGCACGTTAATGAACAACACCATCACTTGTGGTTCACTCTACACAGTTAGAAACCATCACGTGCTTGAAAAAAAAGCAAACAAGAAATTATTTAACAATGATTTTCGACGCGTATTCTACGAGGAAACTAATTAAGCTAGCTAGCCAGCCATACCCATACATAACTAGCTTCTGCAATGGTGCAATATATATGTTAATGCGATACGTACATAATTATTATCATATGTTAAAAGCTCTTTAAACTAGCAGTAAAACACTCCATTTAAACCTATCTTGTAATACAAATAGCCATAAATGCTTGACTTGGTACAGGCATGATCAATTATGGGATATAAATGATATGCATTTCTGTTGGGCAGAGGTAGACACACCGTTCCAATTGAGCTAGAAAATCATAGAGAGACAAGTAATATTGGCTCGCCATGTGAGGCAGATTAGAGGACAAAGCAAGGACAGTTTGACGCGAGATGGGGGCTTAAGCAAAATGTCACATGGGAAGGAGATACTGAAGAAGGGAGGACACACGATTTATGTTATACTCTCTCTACTTTATCATACTAAATAATAATGGCATATGCTTTTTAAAAGAAATGTTCTTGGAACCTCACTGGCAATGGTCCTTCCGAACATCTGCATGGCACTGGACCAACGACAAAGTTGAATAAATATGTTTATCCTTCCATGTGGTTGCTTCGATCTAAAAATAAAAGCCATTAATAATTACTCAACAAAAATGTCAGTATTTTATAATGTGAAAGGTTCTAGGAGGAAATGCATCTTTTATAAGACGAAAAGGCATGATCTCGGCCGTTGATTTTTTTTCAATTAAACGGTTGATATTGGTAACCGTCAATTACCAACCGTCTGTGTATTTTGCAAATCCAACCGCCCAATTAATAAAAAACCAAATTTAATCTCAACCGTTGAATTAATCAAATCAATGGCCAAGATTACGTTTTTTTGTCTCACAAAATTTACATTTTTCTCTAGATCTCAACTCATTTTATAATAATTTCATTATCATTGTTATATTAGAAGTAAGAATTTATATCCTTCCATGCGGTCCCTTCTTTTCCCTTATGTATTTAGGGAAAGTATCATGTGGAACCCCCACCTTTTCATGGATCCATGGATCCCCCTTTGCAGCCGTTGATTGCATTTACTGTTTGCATTTTAGACGCACCAGATTGTGTCAGCGCATTAATGAGCATGTGCAACTCACGTGTGCATTTGTCATGTGCAACTCACGTGTGCATTTGTCATGTGCAACTCACGTGTGCATTTGTCATGTGCAACTCACGTGTGCATTTCAAAAATGCAAACACGTGGCACAATCTGGTACGTCCAAAATGCAAAGAGTAAATGCAATCAACGACTGCAAAGGGGGATCCATGAAAAGGGGGGGTTCCACATGATACAACCCCTATGTATTTATACATTTACTTACTTGGCTGGTTATCACCGGAATTAGATCCAGTGCAGCTAAAGCTATTTGCTGCGAGCCAAAACTCCGTAGTTTTGGTAAAGGGTTCACTCAAAATTACATAGGGTTATAGTAAAAAACGTCAAAACAACGTCGTTTTAGTACCCGCAGCAAATAGCAGCGCTGCACCGGATCCGTATCCGGTTATCACGAAAGCCATGGATGTTTTATTTATATTGCACTTTGTTATTGTTTTGTGTACATGGTTTTGCATCTTCAATTTTATATCATCTCTATTCTGATCTCAAAAAAACCCAAAACGTAACATTAATTATATCCCTAGACCCTAGAGGCACTTGTGACATGTGTCTTACCCAAACTCCATGTGCCATATGACTCATTAATTAAGCGACAAAGAAAATCGTGTGATATCATTTTAAAATTCTGCTTTAAAATAGTTAGACATTTTATCGCTGCATTAGTTCACTACACCATTTTACCCCTTATGCAACGTTAAAAAAATTTGTGGTCTATAGTCTAAAAACGTGGCTTAAAATGAAACGCAACGACCCGTCGTTGCATAAGTGAACGTTGCTTAACCCTTGTTGCATCGATTTATGCAACATGTACAATTTTGTGCATGTGGCATAAAATATATCTTACGAGACAAACAAATCATGTTGCAAGAAAAACGTGGCATAAGCCCAATTTTATGCAACAACCATTTTTTAGTATGTGCAACACCCAGTTTTGTAAAACGTCAATTTATACAACCTCATGCTGTGTTTATGCAACAACAGTTTTACGTCTTATAAACTCTAATTAAA
The DNA here is from genome assembly GCA_006409495.1 of Sedum album. Classification (NCBI taxonomy): domain Eukaryota; kingdom Viridiplantae; phylum Streptophyta; class Magnoliopsida; order Saxifragales; family Crassulaceae; genus Sedum; species Sedum album. The sequence continues at coordinate 27,144 of QZGG01000911.1, forward strand.
CCTCCCATTTACAAATATACATGTTCTGCTCAAATCAGTTTTCTAAACACTGAACACACAATTTCAAAAGGAAGTTTTATACATCCAAAAGTACCACCTGAATTTACAAATTAGAATTCAAAAAGTGTACAACTTCATAGTTCAAAGGACACGGTTAGGGACACAACTTGCGCCTTCGCTCGCGCAACGAGCACCAGCAGGGGAAGCGGCAGCGGCAGCAGCTTCATTCACTTGAATATGCTCCTTAATGCCTTGAACCTTGATTCTCATTTCTCCTCCAATGCTTTGAGCTTAGCGGCAGCCTCTTCTCGTTCTTTGGCTTGAATTTTTTTGTCCTTTCGAGCTCATCTTGAAGTTCTCGGTATGCCTTGAATCGTGCATGAGATGTACCTTCGGGCAGTGGAGGTCGGGTCAAGTTCCTTGCTAGTCTCCTCTTCCTCTTGTTTTTGCCAGTTGCTTCTTCAATCAATCTGATTTGATCTTCCATGGACATAGGCTCCTCGACATGGTCTATATCACTATCATGACTGTCACGCAGCTCATACATTTTTAGTTTAAGTTTTTCCTGCATTTAGTGAAGCACATATGTTTATTTAGACTATTATTTCTACATAAAAGAAGAATATCGCAACAAACAGATGTGATCAAACAAAAATCAGAATGTCAAGAACATGTTTTATGTTTTACAAACTATCAGCAAAGTTGCATACATGACAGCAATATATTTCCACCAAAGTTTCAGACAAGATCAAATGGACAGCAACTATTCAGCCACAAAGACTCAGACATCATCAAATAAACAACAACTAACTCAAACATCATCAAATAAACAACAACTATATTTCAAACTTACAGCAAACTTTACCAAAGTTTTCACCAAACTATCAGCAAACTGTAAACTAATATCATCTAACAGATAGACAGGATGTTAGCAAAATTCATCATACATATAGGCAGCAGCATGTTAACTAAATTCAAGAAACATATAGGCAGCGCAACATGTTAAATAAATTCATCAAACAAATAGGCAACATATTAGCAAAATACAAACTTGTGTTGCATCATACTATAACTAAACAAAAACCAAACAACATGCTCTGAAAACATATGAAGACTATCTAATTTGGTATAACAATGATAAGAACAAATAACGGGTAACCCAAAGAGTTACCCCAATATCCAAAGTGAAGCATAGATAAGTTAAAATGCTTTACCGCTATTTTTGCTCCATTAGCATCTTGTTCATAAACCTTTTGGATGGTCGCAACATAAGCTGCCTTGTTTCCAGTCTTCATGTACTCCCTTGCTCTTTGTTCGTATGGCTTTTTACCCGAGTGATGGTTGACACGAGTGGCTGTTTCTTGAGGATTGGTTTATGCCGCGTTTTTCCTGGAAAAGAAAACATATTAGACACTAAACTTAAATAAATAAAATCATTCACAAATACAAGAGATATTAAACAGATTAGAAGAGAATGAAGATTGGTAGGACCTGAAAATTTGGGTCCTTGAAGTGGTTGACAAGCCATTCCCACTCTTCACGCCTATCTTTAAACTCCAGCGGAAGACTAGGACCATATTTGAGAAAGTGGGAACTACATGCTGACTTCCAATATCTATAACGATCAGCTGCCTTTGTAAGGATGTATGCTTCGAGCCACTTATCTTCTTTGTTTACCTCGAAAAAAGTCTAAACTATGGTTATTAAAGGTATATAAAAAGTAAGGAATGTATAAATGTGACTTTACTTGCCGAAACGTGCCTGATCACTATATTCCAGTTATCTTCTCCAATATCCCCAAAGCTGACTGCTTTCATCGGCAACAACGACTTTACAACGCTGCCAATCTTGTGAACCAGCAACACTCTCCATTTATCCGGGATCAGCTCACCATCAGGTCCTTGTTGCAGCTTTAAACGATGTCCGAGTTGCTGAACTTCAGCTTCCAACTTCGCACAAGTCACTATTCCACGGGTTTTTTTGGACCCATTACCGTCACCTAATAATAAGACATCAGTTCCATAAATTTCAGCAACTAGAAAAGTTATAATATCAAATTAAATACAAGACAATAAAAAATAATACAACATTTTACCTTTTTTGCAGCGTATGCTGAGTAGTGGTTCATCACCTTCATTGGATGTATCAGCGGTAGCTTGGTTTGCATTACTGCGCCGCGAAGTTGCACTTGTGGCTGGTACACCTACAACGGACAGTGGTGGTGGACGGGACCGAGAACGATGAGACTCCGCTTGAGACCGAGAACGGTGGAACTCTACTTGAGACTGAGAACGGTGGGGCTGAGCTTGGGCACTTGCTGCTGGCAGTGTGTTTTGGTGTGCTGAGGCTTGCTGAGGCAAAGGGTTCTGGGAAGATGATGCTTGGTTTGGTAAAGAGTGATATGCTGAGCTTTGGTGGGACGGTACAGGATTTTGAGCTGAGTTTTCTGAAGGTGGAGACAGGGAAACTGGACTGGGAGGTCTAATAGGAGGCAGGGGGCTTTGAGTACTGCGAGGTCTAACCGGCAGGGGGCTTTGAGGTCTTGGTTTTTGACCTTCGGCTAAAAGTTTGCAATACTTTTCATATGCGGTCTTGTCTTCTTCTTCAACACTATCACCTTGAAATCCAAAGGGGAATGCATCATTTATAATTTCCATTTCCACATTTGTGTTGTAATCAAATCCAATTGACCTTTCACAACTTGTTTGATCATGATCTTCACCAAGTTGTTCAATCTCGCCATGAAATGTCCAAGACATATAACCCCGCATCATGTCATTCATGATCAAATGATCTCGCATTTCACTCAATGTGACCCAATGTCCATGGTTTCTACATTGTCGACATGGACAACAGTGTGTTGGCACATTCTTGTTTACTCTAACGAACTCAATAAAACGTTCCACACCTTCAAAGTAGCGTACATCTACTCTTAATAAAGCATCCAACTTTTATCCATAATATATATGCTCAAACTTGCAAAATAAAACAATCGTGGTGGAGTTGAACAATACATCATCCATAAAATATTCATAAAACATCCATAATATAAAAGCAACCAAATTATAAATCTAACTCAACCTTGCAAAATACAACATTTTCATCAACCAATAATTAACTTAGACGCATAAAATTTAACAATCTCCTAATCAAAATTACAAAATTACAAAATTATCATCACCCACAATTTCAAGACAACTTTGAACATCTATAACTCAAAAAAATTTACTCACTTATAATAATTTGTACACACATAAATCTTACCTTCATATTTGAAGTATACAACGTACTATAATCGGAATTTGAAGGTCAAAAGTTGGAATCCGTGGTGGAGTTGTTGGGATGTATGGCGGAGGTGAGCAAAGGCTTGGAGCGGAGGTGAGCAGAGGCTTGGAGCGGAGGTGAGCAAAGTGAGAGACGTACAAGTTTTTGGTGAGGTAACATTAAATGCAACTTTCAATTTTAAGCGACAAAGTACTTTAAGCCACAACAATATTCGTTGCATCGATCGGAATTCACACCAACCAAAATTCATTACGTTGAAGTCCGTACAAATGCTTAAATTGCTTTTGACTTTTCAACGGAGATCCGACGTGGACTACTTCATGCAACGACATTTCAATGTGGCTTTAGATAACGTGGCATAAGATGTTATCTGGTACATTTTTAATTTTCTTTATTTTGTTATTTACAACATATGCAACGCAAAATAAATAGTTGTATTAGTTCTTGTTGCAAAAGTAACAATACGCGACGCATTTGTTATGCAACGGCTTTTTTCCGTTGTATAAAACCTATGCAACATATATTTTATACAACGAAATGTTGAATTCGTTGCATAAGGGGTAAAATGGTGTAGTGGTTACTACGACGTAAGTTGTGTAGCTTCAATTTCATGCAACATGACTATTGTGCGTACGTGGTATAAAATGAAACTATTGAAACGTATTGTCACTAAATTCTTGCAGTATCAATGTAAATCTTTTAATGGCTTATAAACAGAGATGGTTTATTAACTTATCATTGTTTGACATCCTCCCATGATCACATACTCTAGGAGTAACAAAAACAAATTTTGTAATGCATGTTTTGATATTTTGACAAATTATTTAATTTCTTGTTCGTTTGACAGTTTATCTCCCTAAAACCTTCATAAATCTGATTTAGGGTTTTTAAATGACCAAAGGCGCGCCATTTTATCATATTTATTTGAAATCATGCGTTCTGATTAATATTTTTGAATTTGAAAAACATTCCGTGATCATTCTTCCATTGCAAAAGTTGGATTATAGATATCCTTGGAAATATGGATGGTGCATCAAATGTGGAAGAACAAGGTCAGATTTAGCACATGCTTGATATTCTGCGTATCAGTTTCTAATAGAAACCGCGTAAACAGTTGGAGACTTCATCCTAGAAGCTACTCAGCAATATAATAAACTAAATTCTACAATAAAAATCTGAAATGTTGTTACGTACAGTAGCAATGCATGATACATTGATGTTGTGAAGACTAAAAGACAGTTCTACTAGAGCAATAGCTGTAGCAAGCTGTCTGTATAATACCCCTCCCATGTGAGCTCGTTGCTTTTTATAGAAAAAATATACATTTATACAATTCAGTAAACTTCACCTCTCAACTACTACAAGTCTATAACTACACTGTTTGTATACTTAATTACAAATGCAACCGTAGAGTTAGGCTTGAGAAGGACGTATAAGTTTTGTAAGATAAGAGGACATGATCTCAACCGTTGATTTGGATTAATTCGACGGTTTAGATTAAATTGATCTTTAATTTAAATAGGTAGTTGAATATGCAAAATACACGGGCGGTTGAGAAATAACGGTTATCAATAATAATCGTTGTATGATTAGAACTCAACGGTCGAGATGATGTCCTACGGCCCTACGAAACTATAAATGTCTCTCTGAATCCTTTTCCCGCCATTGTATATATATAATTGATATTCATAAAGAGCTTTATGTTATGATCTTCTCTGCTCATCCTCAACCAACTCCTTTATAACTCCAAACTTACTAAACATAGAGGGAGTGTAGGCTTCTCATCGATCATCAATCGTTTTGGATTCTCCAGAGATAGAGAAACAAAGAAAGAGATATATTTTACTTTTAGGTGATTGGAGCAGCTGTTTCCTAGGGTTATCACCCTTATTTTCTACCAAATGGCACAACTGCCACCTAAAATACCTCCTCACATGACTCAAATCTGGCCTCTTTTTCCACACCACAATCATAACAACCAGACCGGGCTTCTAGCACCGCCTACGCTGCCTCATATGGCAGCCCCAGCCTCCACAGCTGCCACCCATCAAGATAATCTCCCTAATCCTAATATTTCTTGGGTAGATGAGTTCCTAGGCTTCACCTCAGCACGCCGAGGCCATCACAGAAGATCGGTGAGCGATGGAGTTACATTTATTGAAACAGCAGAGACACTTGCTCAATTTGGGGATAAAGATCATCAACATGATCATAATGGCTTTGACCACCTAGATGACGACCAACTTGTTTCCATGTTCACTGATGACATATCGCTGGACATGCCGCCTCCTACATCCAACACAACCATGTCATCGCCATTATCCATTCCTTCGGATCAGAATAGCAACAATGAGGATCAAGTACTGAGACCATGTCAGTTGTCAGAGAATATGTTACATTTACCAGCAATGCCGACTCTCGGAGAGGTGGATAGTTCAAACAAAGTTTCTTCGGAATCCCTGGGGCTACAACCTATAGATGGTGACTCCAAAGCAGATCCCAAGAGAGTTAAGAGGTAATCATTTCTATTTCATATTGTTTAATTTCAACATTATTAATTACAATTACAACGACATACAACGAACGCTTTTCTGTGCAATAACTTCGAGAAATTTCTTTATTTTGCGGACAAATTTGTTCTTCACTGGACTTAAATTTATGATTTGCTGGGGCTGCTAGAATTTTGGCAAACAGGCAATCTGCGCAGAGGTCAAGAGTAAGAAAGTTACAATACATATCCGAGCTTGAACGAACTGTTACATCACTGCAGGTACGTATTGATGACTTCACATTTCAAATAACATCACACTCTGCTTGTTATCAAAATTATATAAAATTAGCATGTAAATTTTTGTTGGTGATCATTTCATTCTAATATTTGTAGAGTGAAGTTTCGGCTTTGTCACCAAGAGTGGCGTTCTTAGATCATCAGAGGTTGATACTAAATGTTGACAACAGCGCTCTCAAGCAACGGATTGCTGCTCTTGCTCAAGATAAACTTTTCAAAGATGGTATGAACCATACACTACACCATTTTGACACTAATGCGACAGATTATACGATGTTGGGTTTGTACCTGTGTCTTAAGAGCCTAAGTGACAAGATTTACACGTCGCTTAAAATTGTGTCGCATTGGAAGTCGTATACGACGGTACTAATATGACAGGAAAATAATGTTACTTAAGTAAACTTTTGCGACAGAATGTAAATCAACAACCATGTCCAGTCGCTTTAGTTTTCCTACGTGACGAGGCTCTTGTAACAAACGTGTTTCTGTCACTTAAGTGTAACATTAAATGCCTTCGCCAACTTTATTTAGCATACTTAGCCATTATTTAGTTCGTTTTATTGATTGAATGAATAGATATTCAAAATAATATTTAATCTAGTGGATTTTAAATTTCCAATTAATTTGCAATTTTTCAAGGCAAAGTATGTTTGGTCTTCTGTGTACTATAAACTTTTATATTAATTTGTATGTATACATATAATGATGATTATGATTATCTTCATAGAGAATACATATGATCGATAAGAGAATCCAAGTACAAGGACTGATCGATATGGGCTTCTATCTGTGGACACATCGAATAGTTGGTATGAAGATTTGTCTTACTGTCTCGCTTCTAATGCACGTCAAGTGTTTTATTTGGATGACCCTGTACTTGGTGATAATTGGAAAATAGTTAATTTGGTTTCACAAAGGGGAGTTTACAGTGCAAATGCATTGGGAACAGATGAAAATGAATCAAATACAAGCGAACCATATCAAGAAAATGCACCTATGAACATTCCCCTGCACATTCCTATTGAAAGATAGAAATTGATCTTGGAGCTTTACAACAACAAGCACCTTCGTATGATTATGATTGGTACTTTAAAATGAATGAGAACACTGAAAGTGATGAGGATGAGGATGATGAGGATCAAGGTAACTACGATGATCAAGAGGATGAAGACAATGAGGATCATGATCATGAAGACAATGAGGATCATGATCATGAATATATCGATGATCAAGAGGTTTATTAACATATATTTGATAATTTACATTGATCATATATGTTTATATACATATATAGGGGTTGTATCATGTGGTACCCCCCTTTTCATGGATCCATGGATCCCCTTTGCATCCGTTGATTGCATTTTCTGTTTGCATTTTGGACGCACCAGATTGTGCCACGTGTTTGCATTTTTGAAATGCACACGTGAGTTGCACATGACAAATGCACACGTGAGTTGCACATGCTATTAATGCGCTGGCACAATCTGGTGCGTCCAAAATGCAAACAGGAAATGCAATCAACGGATGCAAAGGGGGATCCATGGATCCATGAAAAGGAGGGGGTTCCACATGATACAATCCTACATATATATGCATGTATGGAGTTAGGGTATGAGTCTAAGGGTTTGAGGTTTAGGGTATAAGGCTAAGGGTTTGGGGTTTAGGGTATAAGTCTAAGGGTTTGGGGTTTAGGGTATAAGTCTAAGGGTTTGGGGTTTGGAGTTTATAATTATTATATAGTATGATTCCTTAAATTTAAGTAATGAAACGCTTAGGATAATAAGAATAATTTTGTATGATTAAATTTGATCCATATGGATTTAGCATGTTACTAAGATTTCATTAATTTATTATAAAATTTAAATTTCATCATTTAGATTAATATATTCAAAAATTATACTTTCAATTTTAATCTAACAGTTAGATATTTAAATATAATAAGTGCAATTTAATACGATTTGATTAATTTTTTTGATTTATTCTCATAAATTTATAATTTATATTTGATTATCATAGAGTGAAATTTTATAGTAAAATTTTTTGAGAAAAAAGTAAAATTTTGTAGATTGGTAGAGGAGGGAAATAAAAGTAAAAAGAGGGAAAGATTAAAAATTTGACAGATACAATCTGAACCGTTAATCTCCAAACAATCTTGACCCTCGATTGAAAACCCTATCATGAAAACAATCTCCAAAATTTCACTCTCCTCTCATCAGCCGTCACCACCTCAAGTCCCAAGTTGCTCGGTGAACATGGCCTTGTTCCTCCGATTCGTCACCACAGAAGCAAGGGTCTCGGAGGCGGGTTCAAGGTGGTTTTGTTGATGTCCCTAGACACCAGTGACGATTCAAGGTGTTGGCTCCTCCGATTCAAGGTTGCTCGGCGACCTCAAGTCCCAAGCTGCTCGGTCCAATTTTGCTTGGTGATAACCTGCCTCCATCAAGTGGTGAAACCGTGCTTGGTTATCAATCGGTGAGTCCTTTGGTTTGAACCGTGCTATTGTCTTGAAAACAACATGGCTTATTTTTTAATTTGTTGGGAACGAGAACTTGAATGCTGAAGGTGGGGTTAATCCTTCATTTGGAGACAAATTCGAGTTTAAGCTCATCGAAGGAATACAAAACTTGAAAGTATCGGTGTATAACGAGCGGACCATGTCCAAACCTGTTCTTATTGGTTCTGGGAAGTAAGTTCTAATTCGAGTTTTACGCTTTTGTGGAAGAAAGACAGAAAGTCCATTGGCTTAACACCCTTTTCTCCAAGGTATGTCCTTTTGCTTGAATCTTTTGCTGGCGTTGTTTCCTGAATTTCATTTTGACACATTCATTAATCTTTGTGTTCATGCTCCCAGCTTCAAATCAACCAGTCTATAATTTTTCTACAACTCTGTTAACCGTGTTGAGTTGCTCGCCAAGAAAATCACTGAGCTCGGCTACTCTTGCTTCTATATTCATGCAAAAATGCTCCAAGATCATCGTAACCGAGTATTTCATGATTTCCGCAATGGTGCTTGTAGAAATCTTGTTTGCACTGGTATGTTCCTTCATTCTTTGCCTTGTGAGGTATTTTGTTCATCTGGTTACATTTGGAAATTGATGTGTTACTGAATCTGCAGATCTTTCCAATTCTAAACTCGAGTTCAACAAACGCCATTTAGCAACAAGGATGGTAGCGCAAAGAGCTTTGGCAAGATTGAAGGGTATGTGGAAGATCATTCAGGGAGTGATGTGGAGACCGGATAAGCACAAGTTACCTAGCATCATTCTTGATGTAACTCAAAATTTGAGCATTTTTGGATTGTATAATTTTAATACAATTTTGGTTGTGTGAATAATAATAATACCTATATTTTATATATTTATTGTACTTTAATTATGTTGCATATGTACAATGCTAATGGACAAAATATTTTAATTTCAAAATGTCTTTTAAGTATATTACGACAATGTTAATATATAGTCGTATAGCAGCACTGCAACACAAAACTAACGTGACAGCAAATAGGACGTCCCGAAATCTTACGACAATTTTTAAGGCCTGCTGTGGCATAAGAACGAAACTACGTAGCAAATGCGACATAACCTATACGACGGGCATTTGGTCGTATAGGATGTAAGCGACAGTTTTCAGTCTTAAACGACAGCTAATGTTCAGTCGCAATAGTGTCATAATGGCGTAGTGATAGTCCATAACTTCATTAGGATTTTGTTACTGTGAAATCACATGCTCAAAAAGATACTATGCTATATAGACACTAGTTTAATTAAATAGTTTGATATCTAATATTTCTTTTCTCTAAGATTTAATAATAGTTGAGTTACTCCTTCCTTCCAATTATTTTTGTATCCTTTTATTAATTATTCGTCCCAAAATTATATTCAAATATCTATAACTTACTTAAAATGGACATATCTCTTTAAATTTTTACCACACCTTTCTCTTCACCTTTACTTTATTATTCTCATTCTTACATCCTTCAAATATCTATAACTTAATCTATCAAAATAATTCTTTCTCTTTTCTTGTCTCACAAACATCCATTTCATTCACTTTGTTTCATAATTCTTAATTTGCGTGCCTACAAGACATAAATAATGGGACGGAAAGAGTATTTTGAATGTACTTGTTCCTTTTGTTCCACTAACATTTGAGATCAGAGTTTTAGTAGTTGATTGCTAGTTTGTTATTTGCTAATTGTATCATTAATTAACCACTGTAAGCCTAGTTTAGGGTATACAATTACTTGATTCGAGCTCTTTAATAATTTGCAGCCCACCAAGAAGCGCTGAAACGAGAAGTTGAGAGGCTGAGGCAAATCTATCTTCAGCAAACTTTGAAGAACAGAAACAATAATAGTTGTCAAAATATTGGCGAGGACAGCAATAACTCATCTGAGATGATTAACAATCACACAGTAATGCCTTTATCTCCTCTGCAGCAAATACAAATACAGTTGTCAACCCCCGACATAGCCATCACCTGCAATGACAAGTAATCATATATTAATATGACAGCTGCTAGCAAATGGTTAAGCGTAGCTTCGGATTATTATTGAGTTTTGATCAGCTAAACAAAGTTGGAAAGGAACGTTTTGATTCGGAAGAATTGTGATATGTCATTGTGTAATCCCTCTAACGGTCCATATCATGAAACTTGCTTAATTACATATTGAAAATAGGGATGACATTACTCCTCTCAAACATTTTAGTAGTATTTAGACCTGGCAAAAAAGCCCATAACCCACTACCCGTTCATTACCCATCTGTTAAAATTTTGCCCACTACCCGCCCATTTATATTAATGGGTAATATTACCCATTACCCGTAAATGAATCATTTAAAAGAGGGTAACCCGTTTATCCGTTAAGCCCATGAAAATATAATTAAAAATAAAAAAAACGTAAAAAAAGCAAAGGTCCTCTTTCCGAAACTCAAATTCATCCGACGCCAAACCTGAACCCGTCGACATCAACCGCATCGCAGTTCTTCAATATCATTCCAAAACTCAAACTCATCCTAAGCTCTATGAATCTATGGTAAGACTGTCTAGGTTTTTGTTTCCTGAGATTTAAATTTTTCTCTAATTTCAATCGGATTTTTTAGGGTTTCAAACAATTGATTTATGTATCCTTGGTCGAAACTTGTCTTTAAGATTTATGTATGTGTTTTAAGCAAAGGGCTTTTGAAGTGAGATCAACTAGAAACTGGAAATATCCCCACACAACAAGTTTTTTGGGGTCTTGCACTGGATACTGTCCTCCCATTCATGTTGTCCTGCACTTTCATTTTGTTTATACTGGATTTGTCTTCTTCAGATTGAAAATGTTTGATCATTTAATGTTATCAACTTTCTGATGTGCCCTTTTGTTTTCATGTTGTTTGCTCTGTGAGAATGGAATCCTGAGGAGAGGTGATTGGGCCGGAAGGTAGATAAGCTCAAGCCCAAAGTTGAAGTTGCTGACTCAGCAAGGAGTTCCAGCTCAGCATTGCGTGTCAAAGCTCTAAGCGTTGGATGATCCACATCAGAATGGACGGCTGAGATCAAGTGGTGAGTGAAGTATAAAAGCCTCATTTTCTCAGATATGCAGAGATCGAGTTCTTATTAGGGTTTTTTGTCTTCGCAATCGGTTTTCTGAAGTTGAGTGATTTTGTTGCTCAACTGTGGAGAGTTTGTAATCTGAGAGTGAGGTGTTGTAGCGCTTGAATTAAGGATCTCATTGATCCTGATTTGGTGTAGATCGGAGTAGTCTAGGTCCTATTTGGTAGCCAGTTTGTTCTGGTAAGTTTGGAGATTATCCAGGGGTGAATTAGGGCTGTAAAATAGGCTAGATCTATACTGTGTATAGGTGAAGGTGCTACAGTGTATTTGTGTACATTTAGGCGAGATTTCGGCCAAGTTCCGGCTACATCAACATACAACGAGTCCTATTTGGAGCTCAACGTGGACTAAAGCACTCCGGTGCATTTAACCACGGTATAAAAAAGGTTGTATCTATTTCTTTCCGTAATTTTCAGTTTCTTGCATTTTACTTGTTAATCTTGTTTGGTTAGAATAGCCTGATAGATTTCCTACAGTGGTATCAGAGCCGGTTTAGATTTAGTTGTTTCTTGCAAGAATCTTCATCTGCATTGATCTGTGAATCTTTTGTTTTGCGAGGATAACATGTCGATGGGCAAGATGGAGATAGAGAAATTTGATGGAAAGAATGACTTCCAACTGTGGAGTCTGAAGATGAAGGCTCTCCTGTCACAACATGAAGTGGATGGAGCACTTGAGGATGAAAGTACCTGGACTGCTGAGATGAAGGCCAAAAAGGTCAGGATCTTGAAGCAAGCTCACAATCTTCTGATATTGAGTCTATCTGATAACATTCTGAGACAGGTATGTAACATTAAGACTCCTCTAGAAATTTGGTCTAAGTTAGAAACACTTTATTCTAATCAGATAGCACCAAATCTTGCATATGTTAAGGCTGCTTTGTATGCTTTTAAGATTGATAGTGCTAAGACTATTGATGAAAATTTAAATGAATTTAGGAATCTTGTCTTGATGGTTGATGGTACTCCTCATGCTCTTGATGATGTTAGTGCTGTAATGATTCTTATGAATGCCTTGCCTGAAAATTATAATATAGTGAAGCATGTGTTTACTTTGACTGGTACTGTTCCTTCTTATGAGACTTTGACTACTGCTATAAAAACTAGGGAGTTAGAACTTAAGGGAAATAAGTCTACGTCTGCTAGTGGGTTGTTTGTTAAGGCTAAGAAGGGTGGTCAGGGTAATAAGGGTAAGAATACTAAGGAAAATAATGATCAGAAAGGTAAAGAGGATAGTAAGAAATCTGATGAAGGACAAACAGAAACTAGGTGTTTCTTTTGTAATAAAACTGGGCATATTAAGAAAAACTGTTTTAAATGGCAGGCAAAACTTAAGGAAAAGCTAGTAATGAAACTAATCTGGCTGCTGCGTCTGATAACACTGCTAATGATTGTATGACTCAGTGGATTCTTGACTCTGGTTGTTCCTTTCACATGTGTCCTCATGAATCATGGTTTAAACACTTGACTAAAATCAGTAATGAACAAGTATTCATGGGTGATAATAATGTATGCAAAGTGACTGGAATTGGTAATATTGTGCTAGCTATGAATGATGGTAGAACTGTTACCTTAACTGATGTTAGGTGTGTCCCTGGTTTAAAAAGAAATTTAATATCACTAGGTGCACTTGATAAATCTGGTTGCAAATATTCTGCTTGTAATGGTGTGATTAAAGTGTTCAAGGGTGATAAACTAGTCTTAACTGGAAAAATGTTTCATGATATTCTGCTGGTAAGTCCACTCTCAAATGGCATTTGAGATTAGGGCATATCAGTCAGAAAGGACTAGAAGCCATTGCCAAGCAATCCTTGCTTGGCAAAGACAACATCTCACAGATGGATTTCTGTGAACAGTGTGTCTTAGCTAAACAACATAGGCAACCCTTCCCTGTAGGAAGCCACACTAGTAAACATATCTTAGAGTATCTCCATGCTGATTTGTGGGGACCAGAGAACCATGAATCACATGGAGGGAATAGGTATTTCCTAAGTGTTATTGATGATTACTCTAGGATGGTTTGGACCTTTCTCTTAAAAACTAAGGATGAAGCCTTTAGTAAATTTAGGGAATGGAAACTGTTAATAGAAAATCAGACCTCTAGGAAGATTAAAGCCCTTAGGACAGACAATGGGTTAGAATTCTGTAATGAGGAATTTGATACTTTCTGTAGAACTCATGGAATATTAAGACATAAGACAGTTAGATATACACCACAGCAGAATGGGGTAGCTGAGCGCATGAATAGAACCCTGCTAGAAAGAGTTAGAGCCCTGATGATTACTGCTAATATTCCTAAGGGATTTTGGGGGGAAGCCTTAAGTACAGCCACCTATTTAGTGAACAGAAGCCCAAATAGGATGTTAGACCTTAAATGCCCTGTAGAAGTCTGGTCAGGAAAGGTTCCTGACCTGAGTAGGCTTAGGATCTTTGGGTGTGCAGCATATGCACATAACAAAGAAGGGAAACTTGACCCTAGAGCACTTAAATGTGTATTCTTAGGATACCAAGACCAGTTTGGGACTAAAGGGTATAGGTTATGGGAAAAAGATGCTAGAGGGGTTAAGATAATAATCAGTAGGGATGTTACATTTGATGAGAGTACCTTTCCTTGTAGAAATAGTCCTCTGCTGATAGTGAACCTAATGTAGAGCCAGCTAGTGCTCAGATTGAGGTGGAGCCTCTAGGAACCCAGACCCAAGCTGATAATGAATTAGTCCCTGAACCTGATAACAATATAGTAAATGATAACCCTATAGAGCCTGAACTTGAGGATGAACCACAAGAATTAGGAAATGACCTTGAACCCTTAGAAAACCAGCAAGTAGAAAATCTAGAGCCTTCAGCTCAGGGTGAGCTGATGGACTATCAGCTAGCAAGAGACAGGGAAAGGAGGCAGGAAATAAGACCTCCTGCTAGGTACTCTTCCTATGCTGAGCTAGAATATCTTGCTTTGATTGCTGCTGCTGAATTGAATGATTGTGAACCTTCTGATTACTTGGATGCAATGAGTTCTAGGAATAAAAATGAATGGCATGCTGCTATGGTTGATGAAATGAATTCTTTGCATGATAATAAAACATGGATACTTGTTAAGAAACCTAAGGATCAGAAGTTAGTTCAGTGCAAATGGTTGTTTAAAATTAAGGAAGGTGTAACTGATAAAGAACCTGTAAGGTTTAAGGCTAGGTTAGTTGCTAAGGGGTTTACTCAGAGGGAGGGTATAGATTTTAATGAATCTTTTTCCCCTGTGTGAAATTTAAAACCATAAGGTTGCTTTGTCCTTAGTTGCTAAGTTTGACCTTGAATGTGAACAATTAGATGTAAAAACAGCTTTTTTGCATGGTGACCTAGAAGAAACAATTTATATGCATCAGCCTGAGGGGTTAGATAAAAGTTTCCTGATTATGTGTGTTTGCTCAAAAAGTCTTTGTATGGGTTAAAACAAAGTCCTAGACAATGGTACTTAAAATTTGATGCATTTATTGTGAGTGTTGGCTTTATGAGAAGTTCATATGATCCCTGTTTTTACTTTGCCTCACTTGCTGAAAATCCTGTGTATGTGCTGATATATGTGGATGATATGCTCATAATTAGTAAGTCTATGTCTAAGGTTAATGAACTTAAGCAGAAATTGAATAGTATGTTTGACATGAAGGATCTTGGACCTGCTAGGAAAATATTAGGAATGGTGATTGTTAGAAATAGGCAGAAATGTTGGTTGAAATTGCATCAGACTCCTTACTTGCGGAAATTAGTTTCTAGGTTTGGTAGTTTGAATTGCAGAAATGTTTCTATGCCTTTAGCTGCTCATCATGTATTATCTAAGTCTCAGTGTCCTAAGACTAAGATAGAAATCATTAAGATGGAACATTTTCCTTATGCAAATGCTATAGGATCATTAATGTATGCCATGATTAGCACTAGGCCTGATCTACTGTGTTAAGTAGATATATGTCAAATCCTGGGATTGAACACTGGTATGCTTTGAAATCTGTTATTGCTTATGTGTGCAGTACCTTGGATATTGGTTTGGTTTATACTGATAGAGTTCAGGAAATGAGTTTAACTGGTTTTGTGGATGCTGACTTTGCATCTGATAGGGATTCTAGGAAATCTACTTCTGCGTATTATTTTCTATATGGTATGAATTGTATTTCTTGGAAATCAAAATTACAACCTCTTGTTGCATTGTCTACAACTGAATCTGAGTATGTAGCAATTAATGATGCTGCTAGGGAAGCTGTTTGGCTGATTGGTTTGTTGAATGAAGCTAAACTGTGTGATAGTGTGCCTGTTATACATACTGATAGTCAGTCTGCATTGATGCTGAGTAAGAACCCTGTATATCATGAAAGAACTAAGCATGTAGGAATTAAGTTCCACTATATTAGGGATTTGATTGCTGCTAAGAATGCTGCTGATTTTGGTACTAAAGTTGTGACTAACAGCATGTTCAAGCATTGCTTGAAACTGTTGCACTTGGAGTAAATTTGTTTTGAAGGTACTGAGCAATGAAGACTAGTACTTGTTGTGTATTGATGTATGCTAAGGAGGTAAGGGAAGATCAGCTGTGCATTGCTCAGAAGCTCTAGCAAGATGGGAAGAAGGGAATGATCTTGGCTGGAGTTATCTGAGTTTGGAGTTGCTGTTTCTTGAAGCTCAAGGCACTGATGGTTGCTGGAAACTTAGGATTCAGGTGGAGATTTGTGGGAATGGAATCCTGAGGAGAGGTGATTGGGCCGGAAGGGTAGATAAGCTCAAGCCCAAAGTTGAAGTTGCTGACTCAGCAAGGAGTTCCAGCTCAGCATTGCGTGTCAAAGCTCTAAGCGTTGGATGATCCACATCAGAATGGACGGCTGAGATCAAGTGGTGAGTGAAGTATAAAAGCCTCATTTTCTCAGATATGCAGAGATCGAGTTCTTGATTAGGGTTTTCGTCTTCGCAATCGGTTTTCTAAAGTTGAGTGATTTTGTTGCTCTCAACTGTGGAGAGTTTGTAATCTGAGAGTGAGGTGTTGTAGCGCTTGAATTAAGTATCTCATTGATCCAGACTTGGTGTAGATCGGAGTAGTCTAGGTCCTATTTGGTAGCCAGTTTGTTCTGGTAAGTTTGGAGATTATCCAGGGGTGAATTAGAGCTGTAAAATAGGCTAGATCTATATTGTGTATAGGTGAAGGTGGTGCAGTGTATTTGTGTACATTCAGGCGAGATCCGACCAAGTTCCGGCTACATCAATATACAACGATTCCTAATTGGAGCTCAACGTGGACTAAAGCACTCCGGTGCATATAACCTTGGTATAAAAAAGGTTGTGTCTATTTCTTTCCGCAATTTTTCAGTTTCTTGCATTTTACTTGTTAATCTTGTCTGGTTAGAATAGGCTGATAGATTTCCTACATGCTCTCATTTATCAAGTTGTTTACGGGACAATCAGTGTATAATTGTAGTGTTTGAGCAACAAAATATAATTGCCGTGATACTAGACTCATTTTATCATTTTTTATAATTTGATAATGTAGTGCTGGGATATTCATTGCATTGTCAAGTTGCTGAACATGTTTTAATTTATTCGGGTATTCATCCTGACTAGTTAGTTTTGAAAATGAAGTGAGTGCTGAAATTTGTAATGTGGTAATCCTCCAATGTTAGCTTTATTGAAAATGTATATTTTGCAGATGAATACTGGTGACATGGAAAGTCCAGATGGGTCGACAAATGAACAATCAACTCAAAACAAGAAAAAAAGGATTTAGACATCTCGTTGTTGGTCATCTTTTGAAGAATTGCCTATACGTCCTGATGGGTCGAGATATGCAAGATGCATCAAGTGTGGAAAAGAATTATCGCATTCTTTGGGATCTGGAACTGCAAATCTTTTACGTCACCAAAACACTTGTACAGCTTCAAGTATTTCTCCCCATTCGGCAACCCTTCCTCCCCTTTTGAACATGATAAATTTTGTGAGTTGATTATCAAGGCTATTGTGAAACATGACTTGCCATTCAGTTTTGTGGAATATGAAGGAATCCGAGCAATTTTTGATTATTGTTTAGCAAAAATATTATAAAATCTTACGGTTTCAAAATTGGGTCAAATTTTAATTCGAAAAAACATATTTAATGATTAAATTTAATTCTAAAATCAAACAAAAGGGCATATTAGGAAAGTAAATAATCTAAAACTTTTAGACTAAAAGAACCAATTAACAAAAGTTATGGGATTGTGATATTCCATTCTTAAACCTCCAGTTTCAATTTCAACACCAAATCAACCAAATTGGACGTCGTGAATTTATGTTCTTTCTGAAAAATTTATCGAATTGTTGTAAGGAGGCTAGCCAACGGAGACCATCTTTAGATAAATTGAATTCGGCGAGGTCGCGATTCTTATTTGAATGTAAGTTGAATTACAAGTTAAATCAACATAGATTCCGATATATCTAACAATTTTTGCTTACGATTGCAGATCTAACGCATCTATCATATATATACTCGACATTATTTTTTGAACCATACATCTAAATAATTCAGATGATGTATGATTCATAAATTTACAAAAGATGATTCATGAAACATGATTCATTGGTTTCTGAACCATAATCCAAATGACAATCGTAAGATGATGTAAGATTCATAAATTTACAAAGGATGTTCCGTGAACCATGCTTCATTTATTTCTGAACCATAGCGACAATGTTCAAATGGTGTATGATTCATAAATGTATAAATGATGATTCATGAATTATGATTCATTGGTTTTTGAACCATAATATGATTCATAAAATTATAAAGATTGGTTCATGAACCATGTTTCATTAATTAGTGAATCATACGTCTGTTAGACAATTAAATACAATTACGAAACAAGTTTCATACTACGAATCAATTACGATTCAAGTTTCATTAATTCACAATCAAAGGTATATTTTGAAAAAAACAAACGAAACACGCTTTATTTTCCTAAATATGTGGTGAATAATTCAAAATTTAAATTGTCAGTTGCCATAATTTAAGGAATGGGTTATATAAATCCTCAATGAAAATATTCGAATATTGAATCGTAGTTAAACAGTTACCATTATTTAGGGGATGAAATTTAATGTTTAATATTTGAAGAATTTAATGTTTAATATTTGAAGAATATTTACGAGTTTACCCTTTCAGCAATTAAAAATAATATCTTGCCAATTAAATAGAAACCGCTTGATTAAAACATATGGATGGTCGAGATTTGTTTGCAGTTTTCACAAAAACTGCTTGTTTTCATTTGATCATTTACCAAAAGAAGGCAGCTAATTTCCTTTTATACTACTCAGAAGCCATTCAGTTAGCTAAAAAGTCTCCACCCACTTCCCTATTAACTTTGTAACTTCCTAGAAGATAATGGGATGATGGAATACTAAGCAGCATGCATGCCAATAGATAACGCAGACTTAGTCAAGTCGATTATGTGTTATCTCCTAAAACAAAACTTCGTAGTTTTGGTTACTTTGGATAATTGCATAATATAAGATGTAAAATCATGTCACACATGTACATTGTGACTTAGGAAACATAAATCTTGACATCCAATCTACATGGACTCAAACTTGTCATGTTTTCTATGCAACTTCGAGCATCGATATCTCACTCGATACTCGATCAATTTTAGCATTCGAATATTCAATCTTATAGTACACCTTGTAAGGAATTTTATCAAGACATGGACTATTCGATTCGATGTACACAAGACACCGAAATTGGCTCTCAAAAATGAGACATACTCACTTTCTTCACACACTTGAAATTAATAAAATTTCCAACAATCCCCCACATGAAGAAAATCAAAAAGTAATCAGCACTGGTGGTGATAGTTTCTACGGCCAACATCTGCATAGGATAGGTGTGGCAAAACCTTTGAACCTTCCCTTGAAAGATATGCGTTCTTTACTAACTATTCAGTAGACGCGACGCCTTGAACTGTTCGTCTTATTGTGTAAACAAAGTACAAATCTTCCACAGATATTGTCCTGGTATACGGTGAGTGACACGGTTCTCAAACCATCGTTCTCTTGAACCGTGTATCTACTATGTTCCATAATCTCAACCTCTCGGTCTTTTGATCGGTTACATAGGAGCTTTTCAAATAAAACCTATCTACATGATCATTCATCACTTTCATGCATGCATGATCACATAAAATTCATGAAATAGATAGTGGACATCAAAATATCAATAATCATTGAATACGTTAATGTCACATTTGATAAGATAGTCTCCTAGGCATTTTGTCAAACACATAAAACACATCATAATATGAGTAAATCCATTTCATGTGAAAATCAACCAAACTTCATTCAATAAGTAAAAATGATTGTTTACATGATCAAACCTAACCTAAGGGATCATGAGATCCCCCAAACCTAGCACTACTCATACATATCAAGGTTAAACATGTTCCAACCATAAGATAAGTACCTCAAAAATGGAAAGAAAGAGTTTAAAAGTGATGGGAACCTTCTCTTTGAGCTTTGGTGATGATCTCCTTGCACAACTGCATTTACCGCATCTCTAACACTGTTCAATTGCGGCAATGGATGCGGGATCGGCTGATCAGGGTCGATTGCATAATGCAATGATGCCTTCACTTCATGATCATCAGTGACGCTATACTGCACGATTCTCCCAGGCAAAACAAGACCATATGCAACCGTCGTCCGAGAGCCGTCATCAAGGAAGAACACACGTTTTAAACCCGTCTACATCAAGTAAATAAAAGTAAATATCAGTTAACAAAATTTTATATTTTACCTAATTTAATAAGTTTAATATACCTCAGGGATTGTAGAGAAAATATCATCTTCATGCGATGGGATGTGCTGCTGAGATGAGCTAATATCGACTCCCCTAGGTTGTTGCACGACATTTGTGCTACCTTTTGTAGAAGTCGAACCTTTGGGAAATACTTTTTTCCAGCCCACCGCCATCCCGACCCCTCGAGTACGTCCTGGATACTCAGGTTTTCCAATCGCCTGAGTAAGTATATCATTCCGCCCCTGTGAAACGAAATGTCCAGCAGATGCCTCCTCCTCTGCCTCAGCCTACAGAAAGATAAATAAATATTATTACAAGAAATATCCTTCTAAAATATCAACCATGTAATTAAATAGACTAAAGAAGACTTACAATTTTTGCAGCAATAGTTTCTGCAGTCTCGTTCACATAACCACCGTTTTTGTTTGATGGGCTTCTTCACACTTCGTACCTCTCAACTGTAATGCTCCTACATCACAGTCATCGCACAATCCAGTAGCCTGAAGCGCATCATTTCTCCTTTATCAGGAGTTCTTCAGCACGGCTATATCCGCCTCGAGAAGTAGCATGATGATACTTGTTGAGGCCTGCTCTTTCGGCAGCTCTCAAGCCCTCCTCCTCAAATTCTTCGCTTCTCCTCACAGCCACAAACTCCGCCCACTGATCCGGAGTAATGAACTGATAAACAAGAGTGGGATCCTCTTCGTTCTTCCTACCCTTGATGTAATCTTTGGTAAGAGTTGTCTTGAAATTTCTCCATGAGATTCCCGCTTGTCTCAGCTCTTGAGACTTGTGAGCATCCGACACATTGAATTTTGCCTGTAAAAACAAGTAAAAAGAACAAATCATTTCAAACATATTGCATATATAGTATCAAAATATAAATTGATATGTAAAATAACATTAATACAAGAATCACTTCAAACATAAAATATAAAAGAATAAAATAACATTTTTATTACCTTCATATCGCTCCACACGAGGTTCTTCAACTCTGCAGGCACATGCCTCCAATTGAGATAAGTAATTGGAACTCGTGTTCTTGCCGCCAAACAAAGTGCACTTCTCCAAATTGATTTATTCGGACCCGTTGGATGTCCTTTTTCGGTAAACCGGATAGTAGATAAAGTTTGAGAGGTACAAGCGGGCGCGGAACACTCTTCCGCGTTATCACTACTATCATTTGTGATATGCGAATTCTCCATTTCTACATATTTAACAAAATTATCCATGATCGAACACAATACCACAATGTACAAGTAGATTAATACAACAGAAAACAAATTACACAAACAAAAAATTAGGGTTTAAGAATAAGGAGTACCGTATCTGAGCGCGAGTCGAAAATTGAAACGGAGCTAAATCGAAAATTGCAGAGCTGAGTGTGAGTAAAAACTTTGAAACGGAGCTAAGTCGAAAATTGCAGAGCAAAGGTGGACGGAAGAGAACGAAGGCCGGTAAAATCGGATAAGCGGGATCTGAGTATGAATAAACTTTGAAGTCGGAAAATTACTAGGGTTAAAACACACTTATAACAGCGCTTTTTATTTTAGGCGATGTGGTAAACATATCTATCACAGCGCTTTTTTTGTAAGAGCGCTGTTAAAAATTCAAATTAAGACAGCGCTTATATGCGTTGTTGTATATAAACAACAGCGCTTATATATAAAGCGCTGTCTTAATGTGAATGTTTAACAACGCTCTTCTAAATAAGCGCTGTTAAATGTGTTACTTAAGACAGCGCTTAATACTAAAAGCGCTGTTGTATAATTTTCACAGCATTTTTTTTACGAAACGCTGTGCTAAATATATTTATTACAACACTTTATTATTAAAGCGCTGGTAATGATCTAATTTTTTTAAGAGCGCTTGAAAACAAGCGTTGTTGAATATATAATCTATACTAGTGTTTCTTCGCTTCTTTCTACTAGGGTTCTTCTCAAAATCCAGGACATTTATTTTCAAAATCATCTTTTTCTTTTTATAGTCCCGAAATTTTCTCTGTTTTTGACCGTTGATCGAGTCACTTTCTAACTCGGGCTGCAACAAGTGACTTGGGCGAGTCACTTGCACAGTACAGTCCATGGTAAACCGAGTCAGTGGTGACTCGGTCGAGTCACTTTCGCGCCCTTTTGACTCGGTCGAGCCATCTTTTGTCCCGAAAATCCAGAAATCTCCCCATGGTGCCTCGCGTTGCCATAGATTTGATTTTATCCTACAAAAGACACGAAAAGCATCAAAAGACTCTCAATAAAATAAGAAACATACAAAATATTAAGCGAGGATACGAATAAATATAGACTATTTATTCGTTCATCAAAATACCCCACACTTAAATCTTGTGCGTCCCGAACAATTGTAATACGAGTCATACATAAGAATTATAAATGAGATATGTCAACCAATAATATAGCAAATCTTATGGATCATCAAACATCAATAGCAAATTTCCTCATCACATGAATGCAACTACAAAAATAAACTACTCCTAACTCGCTTTCGTAGGCTCACAGATGCATTTAGCATATGCAACAAGCCTTTAAATCTCTAGGCTACCCTAGAGGACGAGTTATAGTCTCGTGAGAGTTTTCAGAAAAGGAATACTCACAAATCCCCTAACAATCATCCATTTTAGCATAAAGAATCGTAATGTGATTACTAAACAAGTCGTAAGTCAAGTTAGGATCAAAAAGATGTGGAAATGTACACCCTATTCATATCATGCAAGATATCAAGAATCATGTCAAACCCTTAAAGAGCAAACATTCATAGATCCAAATACTTATAATAGCCATTATCAAAATTCCATTCCGCTCTACTCTTATGCACAATTCGCAAAGAAGATTTAGCATACATAAAGTTTTGTCAAATTAATCACCTATGCTTGCAAGGGCAAGTCCATAAGCTCATGCTTTAAAGGTCATTCTCAAGCATTAGACTAAACGACATAATTCGTAAGAGAAGAGGAGCTTAGACAACAACGGATATGAATTAAAACAAAGAATTCTCAACTTGCTCACGCAATAAATGCAAGGATCTTCCCTTAGACAATTCAAACAATTTCACAAAGCTCCATTCGCAAACATGCTCACGATATATTTGCAAGACACAAAGACAAGGATCAAGGAGGGGTTTTTTAATCATTTTTTCTCTTATTTCTAACACACAAGCGTCATACACTTTTTTTGTTGCCATGCAAGTACTTTCGAGGGAGAAATTATCTTCCTAACCCCGGCACTTACAATGACTTTCTTTTGATTTTTTATTTTTTTCTTTCTCTTTTTTTCTTTTGAGAAAACTAATGATGCATGACCCCATACTTAAAACTTGACAGTGAGTCTAATTAGCAATCAATGGGCATGCAAGCAAAGGAGACTATCGTGCAAACATTGTGATCATGCTAAGATCACCTAAGAGCAAGAGAGAGGTTCTATGCATTTTTCATTTTAAAATTTGTATATGCTCACTAATTTCAACTTTTATGAAGCATGCATAGAGAGAGCGTACTAAGGTCAATTGATTCAAGCTAGAATAAGGGTTATTTCATACAAGATGCATCGCCTAGGGTATCCAATCATCAAGAAACATTGTGACCAATTATTTGGAGATGTACATTTCATTATTAGTTATGCTCATCAAATATATGACTTAGCTTAGCAACCATGTTTTCAAGTTTTTCTCAAAATGTATGGATGAAAGTTAATTTGATGCAAATGTTCTATGCCTAGAGTGTGCAACTCTGAGATAATGTTATGATGAAATTTTAATGCACAAGCATGAACCCACCCCATGATAAGACACTTTCATATGTCATTTTAGGTCATTTACACTATGCTTGTTTATATCATTTAGAGTATAAGATTACGCTTTTGGTGTGGTTTTGTATTTCAGGTGTATTTGAATGCTAAGGATGAAAGTGCAGTAAAAAAGATGAACAAACTGAAGGCTTAATCCTCTGAAGAAACAACCCAAGAAGTCAGGAAACGAGCATGGACAATTTAGCTGAGCGCGCAAGTTGCATTGCGCGCAAATGGGTTGCGTAGTTGGGCCGATGACGTCAGCAGACAACTGTCAAAGTCGGTGATGACGTCAGCAGAGCGCAGAAAGATTTCCTAATTCCAAACTTAGAAGATAATGACGATTTCCTAGATTAGATATTACCTAATTTGCCACGGAAGCCCTAGGAAATTGTAACTATAAATAGAACATATTAGGGAGATTAGAGAGAGAGCCGATTTTTAGAGAAGCGACGCGCCAGCTACTGGAACGACCAGACCTTGAGCGCGCAAAGCCAGAGCGGACCTCCAGACCCGATCATACACGTACATTGCTACTTTGTTCATTATTTACTTGTTGCTTTATATACAAATCCGAGATGTCTATGGTCACCATGTCTAGCTAACTTTCTGAATTCAGTTTAGACTTTGAACTATGAACAATATGTTTGAGGTTTAGTGCATGATATGTTTATTATTATTACCCGATCATACACGCACAGGCTACTTTGTTCATTACTTAATGCATGATAGCTAACTTCCAACATATTTTTTGGAGGTAAAGGGGCAGCGATACTAATTCTCCACAAGAATCTAATCCTCTAGTACTTAAATCTCCACATCCTCCCATTTCAAACTACCATAACACAAAGTATTTACAAATTCTACATCAAAGCTTTCAGCTCGAAAGGTTATTATGCCCTATTACGGCTAAAAAAATTAATAAATTAACAAATAAAAAGAAGGAAAATGCATTAGAGACATCCATATAAGTAAAGGTATCTAGGGGTATTTTGGTAATTTGTTGAATTTACCAAAATACACCCTTCGGGTGGCTGTGCAATTTTGGGAGAAATGAATGGCAAATTGGTCAAATTGATCATCGGTATGTACAGATGGCAGGTGCATTCAACATTTTTCTTTCACCATATTTGAAACTATGCGAATGTTAGAGGGCTTACACTAACCTAACTTGAAGTTGTACTGAAATGAGCTGCGAGTTTATCATCCACCTTATCTGGGCTTATACAAAGACATCCCACTTCTACTTCGCACAGTCGAAATGACACCCAAAACGGTTCGGTCATTAATCAACACTGGAGGCTGGAGCTACATATCTTTCCCCGTTCTAATTATATACCAGAAATAAGATTAGTTTAAAATTATGGGACGTAAAGAATACTAACGTTGCATTTGGGCCAAGAATTCAAAGCTTGCATAAGCCTTCTTTGAGTAGTCAGACCTGATAAAATATAGAAAATAATCTGTATTAATTACATTTTATTTTGGTCTACCCTAATTTAGTTATTCCTTATTTAAGTTTATTCTATATTTGGATAATGATACATGTATCTATATATTATTTCCGAATAATCAAATAAATAAGATATTCTCTTCATCTTTCGTTCTGTTTGTTTTTCAAAACCCTATCAAACTTACTGTTTAACATGGTATCATAGCCAAGATCCAACTAGATCTAAAAAAATTTAGCTTCTGCTTAGAGGTGGTGGTAACATACATCGCACTGCCACCTCCCATACAAAATCAGTTTTTTATCATTCACACTCAAAAACGCTCAAATCTATCAAATCTACCGATTGTTTGCAAAGATGTTTCGACGCTTGTTTGTAAAATAACAGATGTTGTTGTCAGTGCTAATGCACAGCAACCTAAACCTCTTGTTGGCATATATAATCCTTATTTTTGATCTTTGCAGAAGCCCTTGCCTTGTACGGCCTTATTGTCTGCATCATCTTATAATCCTGTGGTAGTCAATCAAGAGCAGACTAAGCTTTTTTCTAAGACACGCAGCACATTCGACTCACGTACATATCACACATTCTATCATGCTCCTAAGTTGCTTTGTTGCATCACCTTTCTACTTATTTTGTGACAAAATACCATGTCCCAAAAAAATCATCATCAAAAGTATTCCGTAGCCATCTTTCATTGGTCTACGACAACACATTTTAGTGTGTTATCGTCGGTGGTTTATTGATCCATGTCACTAACCTACTTTTGTGATATTTACTTATGGTGTCAGATGTTTTTTCTCCACCCATGTTGAGATGTCCTTCCTCAACTCTATTATTAGAGAGACATGTTTTTGCGTCTACCTTATTTATGTTGAGACGTGTTTCGTCTAGATCTATTTATTACTAATGGTGTGAGATGTTTTTCCTCCACCCTTGAGATGCTTTCCCTCAATCTTACTTATGATGACGTGCTTTCCGTCCATCCTGTTAATGGTGTGAGATGTTACTTCCTCCACCTTGAGATGTTTTTCCTCAACTCTGTCAATGACGAGATTTGATTTCTGTTCAGATATGTCTGTTGCTACCGTTTTTCAAATAATTCAAGTCCAATCTCAACATGCTATCAATACTTGAGATTGAGGGGGTGATAAAATATAGAAAATAATCAGTATTAATTACCTTTTATTTTGGTCTACCCTAATTTAGTTATTTCTTGTTTTAGCCTATTCTATATTTTGATACTGATATATGTATTTATATATTATTTCCCATTAATCAAATAAACAAGATACTCTCTTCATCTTCCATTTTGTTTGTTTATACCCTATCAAACTTATTGTTTAACACGACCGTCCCACAAAAAATGTCCTCAACCTTTTCCTTTTTCTAATATGCTACAAAATAGTTTTGAACTTTATATTATTTTTTAGAGATCGAATTTTTTCATGTCATTTAGCATTATTTCATAAAAAATCTAAGTGTATAAGAAGATGTCACAATTTTATTAGCTATCCAAATAAAAGACAAGTAATAAAATCTCCAACATCTCTTTTCTTTCTCTCAGCCTTTCTTCTGCGTGGGTTTTGTCGCCGGAGGTGGAGAGGGGGTCGTCTCCACCCTTCTCCACCTCTGGTGGATTCGCGATGGTTGCTGCGTGTCGGAGCTCCGTCGTGGGTCCTTGATAAAGTGGAGGCCGTTGCATCTTCCTTGGATGCTGAGTGATGGATCGTGGTGGACCAGTATGAATTGGAGTTTGGATGGTTTGGGTTGTCCCGGTTGGCGGTGGAGGGAGTGGCTGTTGTGGATATTGTCCGTCGGATGGTGGCTGTGAAGGAAGTTGTGATGGATTGTGCATGCAGCCGATGGATGGTAGTGTGGATTGTATCTGTTGGGGTGGTGGTGGTGTTGCATGTTGTGGGGATGGTGTTGCATGTTGTGTTGCATGTGGTGGTGGTGTTGCATGTGGTGGTGGTGCTGTGGATGTGGTGTTGCATGTGGTGTGTTGTGTGGTGGGGATGGTGTTGCATGGGTTGTGGATGTGGTGGTGTTGCATGTGGTGGTTGTGTTGCATGTGTGTTGGGGTGGTGATGTGGTGTTGCATGTGGTGGTGTTGCATGTGGTGGGGACTGCCTGATGTTGTGCATGCAGTGGGGATGGGTTGTGGTCAAGTTTGGCTGGTTATGGGACTTGGTTGAGGTCATGTTTGGCGGAGGGATGGCTTCAGGCAGTGTTGTTCAGCTCCAAAATGTGACGGTCTATTTCGATTTGTCGTTCAATATCTTTGTTTAGGTGTAGCATTTTGTATATTTTCGCGTTCAGGTTAAATAAGGACACTGAGCCATGAATAAGGCCTATGAGCCAGTAGTTTGTTCCTACTCATAGGGGAGGTAGTATTCTGCCGCTAAGACGGTATTAATTTTCTGCAAAGCAGTTAGTTAGTGTGTTCCTGCAAAGTAGGCATATTTTTGCTGAAGAGCAGTGATTGTGGTTGTCTTTTGACACCACTAGGGTTGCGCTAGTATTCGATGTATAAGGCATATACATAAGTTATATGTGTATCAATGATGACCCTAAATCAATGAAATGCAGGTATGCTTTTATCAACAAAAAAAAGAAAAGTAATGATGTGTAATGACGGCTTCATCCTCCCAATACAAAATGCTGAAAAAGTTGCTGAATTTTATTTTTGATAACATGCGAACTTTTCATTTTAAAGGTTTAACTCCATAGCCGCCACATTAATTATTGGGTGTCCCCATTTGATATTTTAAGTTAGAACTTTCTTTAAAAAGATCTTTGATATTAAATATTATTAAAGTTAGAGAAATGCAGCATGCATCGATTATGGGTGAGTATCGAGTTTACTAAACCTATCTGTTTTGGAAAATATGTATAAAAGTATGTTGAAATAGAGTCCAGTTCCTGTGCTACTCATGTTATTTTTTGAACCAATTGTACGTTGTCACGTAAGTGCATATGTGCAAAAGATTATAAAAAGTGCACAAAACGACAAATGCATTTATGCACTAAACGACAAAATTTATAAAGTGCAAATTTTGAACCATTGGATCAAATTGATCCAATGGTAGCTTGATGGGTCTCAAAATTCATGAAATTTAAGATGTATCTCAAATGATCCTAACTCTGTTGAAATATGGTCAGTTGGAACTTTTTGTTTTAAAGGTTCAACTCCATAGCCGCCACATTAATTATTGGGTGTCCCCATTTGATATTTTAAGTTAGAACTTTCTTTAAAAAGATCTTTGATATCAAATATTATTAAAGTTAGGGAGATGCGGCATGCATCGATTATCGGTGTGTATCGAGTTACCAAAAGACTTAAATACCCCCACTAAACCTATTTGTTTTGAAAACATGTGTTGTTTGAGGGCATTTTGATCATTTGATTTGGGTTACCAATTTGCCTCTGCCACGTGACACTCATCTCTCGCACCATTTCTTTGATTATGACACGTGACAAATATGTGAGCTCGGTATGCACCGAGTTCATGTGCTTCCATTATCACTCTTAAAGTTATATGTAGATTGGATATATTAAGATATTTTAAGGAAGATAGAGAGGTATTTACAATCCAATGTGGCGTACGATCCTTGCGAGTTCCATCTGTTTGAATCGACGTACACAATATTGAGTAACATGTCTTAGTCTACTAATCATTTTAGATCCAATTTTCATTGCATATATAGGCTAATTAGGTTAAGTAATCATACTTAGACAATTTCTCATGCAACGTAAGAATATAATCAAGGCAATAAATCTCCAACTAAACTTCATTAACCTGTCAAAAACAATGCCAATACATCAATGACCCAATCCTACGGATCCATAAGACCCATAACCACTACACTAATCACTCATGATCAAACGTAAACTAAAAGTATTAGAAATGTATGAAATAAACTTCATAATTGCAAACTAGAGATTGTATAGAGTACGTAGATGATGTCTTCAATTGTCTTGATTGTTTCCTAGAGTCTTGATCTTCTTTAA
Source organism: Sedum album (assembly GCA_006409495.1). Taxonomy (NCBI): domain Eukaryota; kingdom Viridiplantae; phylum Streptophyta; class Magnoliopsida; order Saxifragales; family Crassulaceae; genus Sedum; species Sedum album. The sequence goes on from QZGG01000911.1 coordinate 56,871, forward strand.
CGTTTATCTAGGGTTTTTTTTCAAAAGTTCAAGGATCCTCCCAAATAATGGCTAAGTTCTCTATTTATAGTTTGGAGGAAAATCAAATTTTAGCCTTCATCCAGCTGAGTCAACATCTCACTCGACTGAGTTAGCTTGTTTGATGTTCACTTTTGTGCATGGTTGACTCGGTTGAGTCAGGTGTTCATCTAGGCGAGTGAGCTTCTTTTGAAGAGATGAATATCTGACCGACTCATCCATTCACTCGGCCAAGTGAAGTGAAGTTTTTTATTACAAGCTCATTAAGTCATTGATCCAGCCGTATTAACTAGTCATGGCAGTTCAACTCAACTGATTGAGCTTCATTCCTTGAATCGGGTAGATGATATTCATTCAGTAAATCTCCGCTAACTCGCCTAATACACATTTGACTTGGGCCTCCATTCATTCGGACTAGTCAACTCTCCTTTGGCTCTTTTTGTGCTTTTTTGCTCTTCAATTTGCTCAATTTTGCGTATGACGATTTTAAGCTTGTGAAAACATCCTGAAATAGATACAAGAAATATCATCTTTCTCACAAAATAATCAAAAACATACAAGAAGTGTACAAGTATTTATATATTTGCATACTTATCAAACATTCCACACTTAATCCTTGTTAGATCTGAACAAGTAATAACTTTGAGAATGACTAAAAACACTTAATATAATAAAATGAAAATTATAGCCCATAACATTTAAAGAAGCACATCATCCTCTCTACACATGAAACTGTACGAGCCAAGTTCCCATATAAAGAAAATACAATTTAGTGACTACTGCTAACTTTAGTATACATCACTGATATATTTAGCGTCTGCATCAAGAATTTAAACTCAAATATGTTTCGAATTTGTAAATATAATACTAAGTTTTATTATATATAAAATTTTATAACAAATACTAATATAGGGTTAAGTTCTACTGATATAAATTAATCAACCTATCTAAGATGTAACATATATACTTTTTGAAATCAATAAATCATATACATTCGTTAGTTGTGCGATCTTATTGATTTGTTTGTTTATCAAAACATCACCTGGTAAATAACTTTTTTGTGTGTTGATGCCACGACACATTGTCACGTCCTTAGTTGAAATGAATTTTGTTCGGAATTGATTTTGGACAAGTTTATTGTTAATTCACGTCAAATGTCCCTTCCATGGTTTTTTAATTGAAAGAGCAGAAGCCCAAAAGTACAACTCGAAGACTTAGAACTAAACGAATTTAGTCTGACTCGGTCTAGTCAAAACATATAAGAAAAGATAAACTAAGGACTAAACAGAGTGCTTTGCCTCGGCAAGTACAAGAATAGGCAAACAAATATGACAGAAATTTAGTGAGCACTATATGGAAGAACCCGCTACATCCATAGACTCCCGAGATTTCGTTAATAATAAATTGATAACTCTAATCAGCTTTAGAAAAGTAATCTCAGAAGTATGTGAACATAGGAGGCGTAAGTGGAGAAAACCTAAACCGAGGTAAACTGAAGACCAGCAAATTCAGTTGACTCGATTCCAGGGAGGCACGAGACACGAAAATGGCAGACAACCACTCATCGCGACACGCAGCAGTCTGTATCATCGTAGAGGAAAGCAGGTGACAGTAACTGGATGCCGCCACCTGCACCAACAACGTCTCCAATCAGCCAGCAGCTGACGAAGAAAACATATGTCCGCTACATCCAATAGCGACTATACAACAACAAATGCAGGAAAACGAAGCAACCAACGAGCCATCGCAATACTACACTAGCAGAACACTCAATCAACCAGAGAAACGAAAAAGCCGCTCACCCTACGAGAGAGGTTTCATTCTCCAGTTTTGAGAGTCCGAACGAGAGGAAAATTAAGTCCATATCACCTCCATCAACAAACTCATCTTCAACGAACTCATCAACACAATAACTATAACTACCTCAAAAGCCACAACACCACATCAAACCAACAATTCATCACATCACCATACAACCCCATGACCAAGAATCCTAACAACATACACCAAATCAAGATAAGAGTAGGATGAGGGAGGGGATGATGGGAGGAGGGACGTTGGAAGGGAGGGAACGAACGATGATGTCCCTTCCATGGCTTTTGTATCAAAACATTAGGGGCAAGCGTATTTCATTTCAAGTTTATTGTTCCAACAATCCTACGAAAGTATAAGCGTCTCTTAATCTTTTTCCTAAATGAGACATCAAATGTATTTCATTTCAATTTTTATTTGTCTGATTCAAGTATTTCAGTTTTCTTTAATTGGAATCAAGTAAATTTATCTCTTATCAAAGTTTGTTTCAACATTTGTATTTATAAATAGGATCATTGAGCCAATTTTGGAACAATTTAATGTTGTTTTAGAAGTTGTATTGATCTAACAAGCCTCACCAATGTTGACCTTTCGTGTATGTAGGTCGGAACTTAGATCTCCTCCGATAAACTACTTCGTTCTCCAAAGGATATTACTATCGCTCAAACTCAGATTAGTTCCCCTCGATTTCGTACTCTCTAAGTTGCTTCTCAAATCGACATCCCTATCTATTTATAGGGAGAAGTTTATGAAAAATAGGAAATTGATATAAGTGTATTATAAATATATGATATCATTTATCTTTATTAACCAACAAATCTTTCCTAAACATTTTTAAAAATTTATATAATATCAAGTAGAAAAAGTTTCTAAGAGGACAATCACTTATGTGTAAGACATACGGACATTATCATGTTCGTTCATTAACAAATTTAATAGACGAGATTAAAAGTAATAAATCCAGTAATCTCAACCGTTCTTGTGTTTTGGGCAAATTTGTCCCTAATTTACTTAAACATAATTTAATCACAACCCTTAAATTCATCACAATCAACGGCTATAGGCACGTCTCACCGTCTCACAAAATCTCTTCGTCTCCCTAGATCTTTACTCATATCAAGTATTCTGATACATATAAAAATAGTTCCACCATAAATCCCAAATAACCTTGCGAAACCCATCAGGGGTTAGCTCAGTTGATAAGAGTCGGAGCCAGTTTTAAATTATTAATTCTCACATTATTATAATTGAGTTTGCAGCTAAAAATTCTCATAGAAAACGTTTTCTTCTTCGAGTTGAAGTAAATGATGCTTAGGGTATGCCTGTATGGTCCTAAAAATACTGCATATATTCTTGATGAAATTCATATTTGTAGGTTATGTCCAATCACTAGTACTAATATTACTTACTTTCACCAATTATTTGGAGGGATGATATGGATCTTGCTTTCTTAAGTAGCGTTCTATTGTCTTTCAGCGGCTTCATTAAGTCAAATGGTGTCGTAGACTGCTTTGTATGGCATCAAAGGTTGCTGCATTAAGGAGGTGGTGTTGTAGTAGCACCCTACGATCAGCATCTCTTGGCGCCTCTATGGCTGCATTATTTCCCACCAACGCCAAGGAGCTCTCATTAAACTTGGCATCATTGAACACCAAATTCAGCGCCATGAGAAAGAAGTTTCTTTTATTACATAATCCTCAAAACATGTCCATGACTGAAACACTAATACTGTAGCTTCGATATTTTGTGTAAGACAAAATAAAGCACAAAATATTTGTTGTATTGATTTCAGACAGTTTCGTTACAGTCTCTATTCTTCCTTTAATTCTACTACATAATGGATAACAGGGTATGTCACGTTGACTTCAGTCACAAGCGTAGGTTTCTTGTTTGTCTCAATGACGAGGGTCGCATTGACTTGTTCTCGTTTTGGCGTTGAAGATTTCTTTGTGTAGCTTTGGCAGGCGGTATGTTTTGTGTACTTGTTGACTACTTGTGCTGAGATGCGGTGCGTTGTGTGCACTTGTTGACTATACTAGCTGCTTGTTGTTTTAGCAGGCGGTGCGTTGTGTGCACTTGTTGACTACGCTAGCTGCTTGTTGTTTTAGCAGGCAGTGCATTGTGTGTATTTGTTGACTGTGTAAGCTTAGATGCTTACTTTAGCACGCGGTGCGTGACGTGCACTTGTTGACACTATAAGCTTCTTGTTTGTTGCTTTGACTTTTCTACGTTAAAGATTCTGCGAGTTGCTTTGACAGGTTTACACGTTTTCTGAGATTCAGAGAGATCTCCTTTTATTTTTTTGGTGTCTTTCAAATGGAAGATGAGCTTTCTATTTATAGGAAGAATTTCATATGGACCGAGCTCGTTTTTTGGCTTCGGCCCGATAGCCTAACGACCCGTTTACTTTATGGAGCGGCCCGAAATAATTATGTTGAAATAATTATTTTAGGTAATGAAATAATGCTGCCAACCGTTACTTATGATACATGCGGTTAACTCAGTATAAAAACAGCCTAGTTTACATTTGACCTACTCTGATATCTAGAGAAAACTCAGCATCTAACCCCTAGGCATGTTTCCATCAGAGCTCAGTATTTGTTAGGTTCTTGTTTTCTTTGCTTCCCACCAGTCTTTTCAGGAATTCTTGTTCCATAAATAAAAATATTAGCCATGAGTTGGGCAAAATTGTATCTATTAACTCTAAAATAAATTATATATACTAATGAAAACATCTGCAGATGATGCTAACTTAAAATAAAACGCAAATACAATAATAGGCAAAAATGTTTTCTGGTCCCTTCGATCATCAGACATCAACTTAGCAAATCTTCATAACTGTTGATCTTAGCATTTAGTTGTTCATCTTGCAACAACATGAGGTCAGCTATGATCACAATGATGTTGATCCATATCATTTATTTGTTCACAATGTAAAAGTCAGCTAGGCCTAGGATCATGATGAAGTTCTGATCCAATCTAGAATTTCATCGCAATCCATGCGGTTGATGAAGTGCCTGAAAATGTAATTTGTTAATAAAAATCAAGGGTACACTAGTTACTAGAAATAAAAGCAATAGATAGACTGTATCTGAATATACCTATTGGTGGGACGATACGACTTCAATGCGGACACCTCTTGTCTGCCTTTTAAGTCTTTCTTAATTCTTAGGGATTCAGGTACAGTCATAGTTCCACTTTGATCATGGTATGCATCAGTAATGAAGTCGAGGACTTTATCCTGGTCAGTTGATTCCATTGACATGATTAATCTACTATTACAATGTAACCCTCATTTCTGTCAGTATAGTTATCCTAAGTAGGAGGGTATACCAGCGGTTTGGAAGCATCCAGCCAATGATAGGCATGCTCATTCGGAACCAGGTCAGTTGCCTCTTTGCAAAATTCCTATATAATATAATTCCGAATATCATAAATTAAGACGGTACAATGAAATGTTCAGACTATGTTTAAATATTAAAATTAGCCATTGTTTCACTTCACTAAAGAAGACATGCTGATACAGATTATGGATGTCAAATTAAGTTTTATGTACATATTTGATACATGAATATGATGTTTAAAACTTAGGATTGCCAATGATGGACAACCTTCATCAACCAAATTGGAGTAGCAGATTCTGGTTTGCCAACAAAAGACTTAAATATGATCTTCGACAAATATCATTACCTGGATGCCTTTTGAAATTCAGTGAGGAACGCATGGAACTCTCCTGGCGAACTTCTGCCCTCTTGTTCCCTGCACCTTTCAAGGTATTCCATGGCCTGAAAAGAAATAGGAATAAGTCTATATTTGAGAATAGGTGCATAATGCAAGACAACTCACGGTATATCTAAGGAGCAAGTTTTATGTATGAGATTGATTCAAACTGAGTAGCCAAGATCATTTGGGTATTTTAATTATCAAAGTAACTTACAGCTACATTCATGATTGAGTTGATTTTCAATATAATGGAACAAACAGTTCAGGATATATGAAACAAGATATAAAACTAACTTGTCTGTAACCAATTGCTCTTTGCAGAGTTTGAATTAGGACTGAGACCAGCATCAAGAAGCCATTTTGCCTCATGCAGTAATCCGCCACATCCTACAGTCAACATTCATGTTTGTAAAACTTTGTAATTTAATATACTATTCAATGTACATTCTTAGGGTTACTCAACAATATTTGAAAAATAGACCAAGTAAATTATTTCACCATCAATGTAACAAGAACCAGTTACTGAATCAATTCATTATAATAAAATATTAAATGGAGCCTGACTTACCTAGAATCATATCCTCGCATCTTGAGTCAATTGACCTATAAAGATCTAATCGCTGGTTGGTTAGGAAGAAACAAATGAAATCGTAATCCAGATCCAGTGGCTGGTCCTTATGTGCAGTATCAGAAATCCCCGTGTCATGGGATGTAAAGGAGGCACTAGAATTCAGCTGATCCTTTAATGTATTGTATGGTACATGAAAAGCTGAAGGTGGCAACCCACTAGCCTAACAACCCAGAGCACAGAAAGGTTTTATTGAACTTTTACTCACATTTTATACTCATTATCAAAAAAATAAAAGATTACCATATGATTCTCAAATAACAGTTTTGGAGTTGCACATATAACTTATAAGAACTTGTACCTAGAGGATTAATTACGGTGACAAAGCAAAAATCTTAATTATTGTAAGGCTTGATTACCCCAAAACACCCATAAAAATATTTTTCTCCCCGAACCACCCTTCCTCAAAACATGCAAGGTCATTGAAAATGATAGCTCACCTTCATGATTTCAAGTCTACGTCTTAGACGGTACCAATCATTGGCAGCGAGAGATTGGGCGGCTGGGTCCCCAGCTTCGACAACCAATTGTACAGCACTGTGCCAATCACCAATATTTTGTAGTCTCGTTAGCTCTGAGTGTACCTCAGAAGAAATTTCTGCTGAAGCCTTTGGAACATCAGGCTTGCCATACATATACCTAAAATTAATTCAATGAAACAATGTTGTCATTTAGTGCAGCGAGGACTGAGTTGTGAAGAACAACTTGTAAAATATATAAGTCATAAAATTTTCTCTACTGGTTAGCAACACTGTTATCAAGCTCTAACTCAAGACCTTCAGATAATTTTTTTTGATAAAAGCCAAAAGGTAATAAATTATTTTTAAAATAAACCAAGAAGAAGGGAATAACCAAGTCATTCTAAATCACATCATGCTCTAAGCCTCTCACATGACTACCTTACTGACTAACACGCTAGTATGCGGAATAACATAAGAAAAAATAATCGTATTAACAATGCATCACGCAAATTGGAATTTAAGATTCTTTCTCCAAATTGAGTTCAGTTGTACAGTAAGTATTCATCTAGAAAACAAATTCGATGAGAAACATACATGTATTCTGCTTGATATCGATACAGTATGTGTTTCATAACTAAAAAGTAAGAATCAGAGTTGGGCGAGACATCATACCAGCGTAAATACAATCCTGTCCCTCCTGTGACTATTGGAACGTGACCCCGGCTCAAAATATATGTGGTAGCCTGCCTGGCATCTTCAAAAAACTGTCCAACAGAGTAATCTAAAAGAACGTCACTTGATTTTAAGTTGTAGAGCTAAGCAAACTGTTCAAATGATCTTACATTTGAAATGAGAACAAAAAACCATAATATCAGTATCTAACAAACTGCAAGAAATATTAAGTTCGAAGCTCCTTTCATTTGCTGTCACAAAAAATGTATACTACATCTCATTTACTATGTATCACATTCACTTTAAACCAGAAGCCAACACTTCCATCATCTTCATAGTCCCTAAAGCACGTCATTACGTGAACTTAAAGGAGCTTATACAATCTAAGTTAGAGACCACATTTTACAACTCTCCAAGGATAGACTCAAGCTATAATGTGCTTCTTTTTCACAATTTGATTCAGTTCCAACCAAAATAAAGATAAGACTAACCCATGCTTTGACATGCTAATATATAATCATCATATGAACTGAGAGCCACGAGGATGCTGCTTGTACTTATGTTAAGATACACATAAATATCTGATCTACATGCACTTGTTTTATTGAACATTCAGAGAAATCACAACCATTCAGATAACAAAATCATGTACCTCCAGATGGATGCAAGATGTCGAGCAAGTGATGCGGCACCTCCTGTGAATTGAACAAGAGTGGATGACAATCATCTTTTGATGTTTGCTTAGTTGTTAATTTACACCAAACAAACAAATGCATCCCTACTGTTGCATATGAATTTTGTTAAAATGCATATGGTTCAAATCCAAAAGAAAATAATGTGTAGTACAGTTGAAGCATCGTAACGATATGATATGTGTGGTGTGTATTGCACTGTGCATCGGACCTTACATATTATTACTATATGATATTGTTTAAAATGACAACTTTTTTAGTATGGTTCTCGAGTGAACATTGTAATGGCAGTGACAAATCACAAGAAAATATGAACAAAAGATGTTCTTAAGAATCATCTAGTTTGGATAAGCAAATCTATGTTCATGTATTAACTAGATGAACCAATGTTAATTTACGTTGAAGTGGAAATGTTGCATACGATTTTTTATTAAACACACATGGTTCAAATCCAAAAGAGAAGATATAACAGCATTGGATAGTCAATAGATACATCAATACACTTATTCATCCTCATCCTCCTCAATTTCGCCGAAGCAACACTCTGCGGCCTCTTCATCAGTAATGTCAGCAAAGCAAGTAAGCCCCATCACAACCGAATGTTCCCCCTTTTATCCATGTCACTTGTATTATGGTAATATACATACTCTGCTGTCTTCTTGAATACCTTAAAGCGGAATTTCTTTTCGTTGTTGTCGGCATAAACTCGTTCGTTATCACACATCCACTCCTTAAACAATATCTTCATCTTGGAATTATCATACAGAGCTGCAGGTACACTTGTCATTTCATATCAATATAATTAATAAATGGATTGATTCAAATTGCATAAAAAATTAGTTTATATAATTTTTTAAATTTTTTTAAATTAGTGAATATAAAAAGTGCATAATGTTTTTAAAAATTATAATAAAAAGTGCATCACTAAATACTCTAAAAGTGCGTCAATTATTTAAAAAATTATAGTAAAAAGTGCATCACTAGAAATTTCAAAAATACATCAAAATTTAAAAGAAAATTAATAAAAATTTTAATATGCAGACATTGTAATGCACTTTTTTTAAAATATTGTAATGCGCTTTTTTAAAAACTTTTAAAGCACTTTAAGAAAATATTTTAATGCACTTTTACAAAAATATTGTAATGCACTTTTTTATATATTAATGCACTTTCAATAAATCATTAATTATCAATTATAAAAATTGAATTGACAAGTGTGCCCCTCATATTGATTGATGATAGTAATTACCATATTAATAATACCGTTAATCACATCCATTGAATTGTTTGATCGTGTGGTTCATATTGGTTCTAAGTTATTATTTTAAATAAGGTTTGTATCGGAACCAAACCCCCATTCTTAAACCTCCCGTTTCAAATTCAACACCAAATCAACCAAATTGGACGTCATGGATTTATGTTCTTTATGAAAAATTAATCGAATCGTTGTAAGGAGGCTAGCCAACGGAGACCATCTTTAGATAGATTGAATTCGGCGAGTTCGCGATTCTTATTTGAATGTAAGTTGAACTACAAGTTAAGTCAACATAGATTCCGATGTATCTAACAATTTTTGCTTACGATTGCAGATCTAACGCATCTATCATATATATACTCGACATTATTTTTGAACCATACATCTAAATAATTCAGATGATGTATGATTCATAAATTGACGAAAGATGATTCAGGAAGCATGATTCATTGGTTTCTGAACCATAATCCAAATGATAATCGTAAGATGATGTAAGATTCATAAATTTACAAAGGATGTTCCGTGAACCATGCTTCATTTATTTCTGAACCATAGCTACAATGTTCAAATGGTGTATGATTCATAAATGTATAAATGATGATTCACGAATTATGATTTATTGGTTTTTGAACCATAATATGATTCATAAAATTATAAAGAACCATGTTTCATTAATTAGTAAATCATACGTTTGTTAGACAATTAAATACAATTACGAATCAAGTTTCATACTACGAATCAATTACGATTCAAGTTTCATTGATTCACAATCAAAGGTATTTTTTGAAAAAAAACAAACGAAACACACTTTATTTTCTTAAGTATGTGGTGAATAATTCAAAATTTAAATTGTCAGTTGCCATAATTTAAGGAATGGGTTATAGAAATCCTCAATGAAAATATTCGAATATTGAATCGTAATTAAACAGTTACCATTATTTAGGGAATGAAATTTAACGTTTAATATTTGAAGAATATTTAAGATGTTATATTACGGGTTTACCCTTTCAGCAATTAAAAATAATATCTTGCCCATTAAATAGAAATCGCTTGATTAAAATATATGGATGGTCGAGATTTGTTTACAGTTTTCACAAAAACTGCTTGTTTTCATTTGATCCTTTACCAAAAGAAGGCAGCTAGTTTCCTTTTATACTACTCAGAAGCCATTCAGTTAGCTAAAAAGTCTCCACCCACTTCCCTATTAACTTTGTAACTTCCTAGAAGATAATGGGATGATGGAATACTAAGCAGCATGCATGCCAATAGATAATGCAGACTTAGTCAAGTCGGTTATGTGTTATCTCCTAAAACAAAACTTTGTAGTTTTGGTTACTTTGGATAATTGCATAATATAAGATGTAAAATCATGTCACACATGTTCATAGTGACTTAGGAAACATAAGTCTTGACATCCATTCTACATGGACTCAAACTTGTCATGTTTTCTATGCAATTTCGAGCATCGATATCTCACTCGATACTCGATCAATTTTGGCTCCTTCCATTTGTGGTTCCCCCTGACTTCCTGACCACGATTCCTAGTGTATGACTCATTCCTCTCCCAATCGGCTTTTAGCTTACCACATTCTCTGCGGTAGTGTCCATTATTACCGCAGTGCCAGCAAACACGGTGCGATCTCAGGTTTACATACTTACTGTTCCCTGGTCTGAACGGTTTCTCTTTCTTACGTGCTTGGAAGTTCAGTGGTCCAGTGTTGTCTGCTTGCTTCTTCCATATCTGATATGCCTTAGAACCATCAAATGGCACATACTGGTCATTGGACTGATCTTTCGAAATTGTCTGGCTGTGATGTGTTCTATCAGAACTAGTGGAGGCAATGTGTTTCTCCTCAGCAACATATCCTAGACCTGGTCGGAATCTTTCTCTCAGGGTAGGTACCTTTTGATCATTAGTCGCACTAGTCACAGGTGCCTTCAGCTTCAGCTTGTCTAGTTTTGTGACCAGTTCTTTATTCTCTTGACTTTTCTTTCCCAGTTCATCAGCCAGTTCTGTTTTCTCCTTTTCCAATTTCTGTATCTCATTCCTCAATTGGTTGACTTCCTCTTTCAGATCAGGACAGTTGTTACATTTGACAGACTTCTTCTTAATCGCATCCTGAAGTTCTATAGCAGTACTTGACCATAAAAGATTTTCCTCAGTAAGACCTGCAATTTCAACTTTCTGCTCTTCCAATATACTACTCATTTCTTCATTCACATCGGTTAGTTTTCTCAGGAGATCTAATAAATCAGCACGAGACATTCTAGAAGAGAGTTAGTATTTACCTCATTATTGCGTCATCTCCAAGTGCCATCAAGCATACTTCCCGATTCACTGGTAGATCGCAGTCACTTTCTCTCCTTCATCTCCCCATGCAGCCAGCATTGCTTTGCCATCCCTTTCAGTAGCAGGCTTTCCCGCCTTCTTTCTCAGACACTCAGTTGATCTATGTCCTTTCTTTTGGCACCACCAGCATATGATGTCCTTCTTGTCTTTAGGACCAGTCGATTGTGTGTTCTGATTAGAGGACTGTGAGTTCTGGTTGTCTCTCTGTTAACTTTCTGAATTTCCTCATAGCATCCAGTTTTGTCATTCTTAGTGCTCTGGTGATCAAAGCAGTGGATTCATCAAGGTCCTCATCATCTTGAGCATCAGTCTGGACTAGTTCAAACGCTTTTTCAACCTTAAGTGCCAGTGACTTGGACTTTGTAGCTTCTCTGGAGGCCGTCTTCCCTTTGAACACAATAGCATGTGACTGAAGTCTCGCTACAAGTTCTTCCAGTGTTATAGCTTTAATATCTGATTGAGCATGAAGAGCCATTGCTATGTGATCCCAGCTAGGATCCAGTGCCTGGAGGAACCGGTGAGTGATTCTCCAATCTTCCATCTTTTCACCCAGAAAGACTAGTTGTCCCACACATGTCTGGAACCTGGAGTGGAAGTCCTCCAGAGATTCATTCCTTCCCTGAGCAACCGACTCATACTCCTTGAGTGCTGTCAATATTCTGTTCTTCTGGATATCCTCATTCCCAGAGTACAGTCTTTTCAGGGCCTCCCAAATCTCATTGGCAGTGTCATATCCTAGTATCTTCCGTTTGTCTCCTTCGGTCAGTGCTTGAAGGAGAACTCTCTTGGCACGATGATTCTTCTCAACGATCCGATAGTCTTCTTCATCATAAAGGTTCTCATCCTTAACCAGCATCATTTGGTCCAAAATTGGTTCATCTCCTCTAGTAATGACCTTCCAGACCTGAGCGTCCAGAGAACACACATGTGACTTGAACTGTTTGACCCACCAGTCATATTCTCCCGATTTCAGTGGGGGTGTCCAATCTCCGAAGTTTTTAGCCATGTTACCTGCAAGCTAACACTAATCTAGAGCACCGGGCTCTGATACCAATTGTTGGATCGAGGTTAGCTTGTACTTCTAGTCGTGAGGGTCGACTTGTCCCTCGATACGACTAGTCGCAGCGGAATAAACAAAGTAACTAAAAACAAAGTAAATAAAGACTCACGATTTTAGGTGGAAACCCAACTGGGAAAAACCACCCCTTCCAGCAGCTACTGGAAGGATTCTCAACTTCGAACTTTATTAATGTCCTCGAACCGAATACACTTGAATCAGCTAGTACAACTCCTCGTTTACTACTGTTCTAAGCTGCCCCTTGATTCTCAGACACCAACAAACTCCGAAGTTCTGCAGCAAACCGTCTCACGCTAGATGGACTGATGCAGTCTCTAGCCTAACACGAAAAGCACTCAACCAACGTATAAACGCGGTCACGCTCGCTTCCTTGCTGCCTTGCTCGTCTCCTTGTGCTTTGGTCTCGATCGCTCCTCGCTATCTCACAAAGTCACACGGATCCAAGCTCCTGCTGCTGGCTTTTATACTAAGCCACACCTTCCAAATCAAACCCTACAATCCATGCAAGATTCAATTAGGAAATATCATATCTCTTTAAATCTTCAAATCTCAAACTTTATCTCTAATATTTTATCTCAACTCTAAAAGGCAGTTAGAATATCATCAAATCGATCTAATCAATTTAAGGAACAAGATATTCTTCCCTGATTTTTCTCTGTCCGAAATATCAGGAAACTGCTAACGACTTGAGACTAGTCGTTGGGTAAGTCCAGTAAAGCACAATCTGCACACTCAATACACTACTCAGTATTGATCACTTGTCATCATCAAAACCCCAAGGGTTCAACACTTATGCCAAGCATAAACATGTGATAGCAGGACTTCTGACATATTTGAAAAAACACGCGTTGGGTAGACTCTTGACAGATGATGGCGTACCAAACCCTGAAGTCATAGAAAAGTAAGTTTTTAAAGCACTTATTATGTTGTCAATTTCACGTGTTGAGTTTTAACTCTTTCTGTGTATTTTCTCAGGTTGTTTGATAAAATTGATGGGGATCAGGATGGGTATCTTTCACCTGCTGAACTGAAAGCTCTGGTCATTGGCTTTCAAGTTAAACATATTAGTCTCAATGAAGATGAAGCGGTGGACAAATTGATAAATGATTTTGACACTTCTCGTGATAAACGTATTGAAAAGAAAGAATTTATTGAAGGAGTCACTAAATGGTTGAATGTGTTAGAATTAAAAAATTATCAGAGTAGCGAAGCGAAACATAAATAGCGTGGCCCCAGGATCGTAAATAACCATATCGATATTAAGCATAAGAAACTGAATTGTGCATAATGCGTACCTTGATGCGGAAGCTTTAATCTCACAACGAAATCCGTATGCATAATAAATAATTAACTTGAAACGACAAACCTGAGTTGTGTACGTAGTACACCGGGTTGGTGCTTCCAGCCTAGCCGGATGTCCCTATTCAACACACTGCTGAGAGTCACAGAGTATTGAGAACATTACGGTAGACCGGGGACCATAACCCCTATTTATAGATGTACACTAGCATCTATAAATGAGATAATTATCAAATCCGTCTCTCAAAGATATTGATAATTATCTCTTTGGTATCTACACAGGATATTCCCATGACTATAATTATCACACCAAAATCTCAACCAATATTTGATCACTTAAATTGATAGATTTATCTTTAATAATAGCATATTTAAATATTCGATAAATATTACGGTCCCATTATGAATATTTAATAAAATATTCCAACAATCTCCCACTTTGGACCGGATATGCAATCGAATATCCTTAAAACTGAAGTGTGCACCAAATTGCTATTATTTCAAAGTGTGATCCGAACAATCCCGTCCATTAACTATGCTAACATAGGATCAAGGCAGCCTTCGTAATCATATTTCGTTACTGAACCGAGCTTGTCACATATGCTAACACAGCTAAACGACATGGATCAATCATGGGTGTGTAGCATGGAAATTACATGCAATGTGATCAGCACATGCCTATTTCCAACTGGTCCCAATGCGAGATCAACTGAACTTTCCAGAGTGTACAGTGCAACCTTATTCTGCAGAACTTAATTCAAATGCATGCATCAAGCTTTGTATAACATAGAGCGACATAATAGAAACTCCCACTGAATCCGGATATCAATTGAGACGTCTCTCAAAAGATCATAATGAACTTAAGTGGCGCCACAATGGAGTTTAACACCAAATGCTCTACATTATTCTTTCACTCTGTACTTTATGTTCACAACAAAGAATCTGAATTCAATGATCTTTCACACTGATTATTCTAAGTTGTAAACTGAACATGATTTAGTCAACATCACCAAATAACTGAATAGTTTTAACCTTATCGGAAGTATTAATGTGATAGTGACCTTTAACCATATTCCTAAATCGATGCCTTATAATTTGCTAGTCTAGTGCTGACGTAGACAAATTAAGATTTATAACAAATCATGTAGGGCATCATCATAAGCGATCTCGACTTGCTGGACATCCGTTAGTGAGCATATCTCCTTAGTATTCTCTTACTTTAAATTCAATTTTGAATTTCTGAAATATTTGCACAACATGTGATATATGTACGCACTTCCGAATACATACATAATCAACCGAATTTAACGTGTATCACAAGTTCCATTAAGGTAAATCTTTACTCCCACCGAACTGTGATATATTAACTGAAGTTGTACACATCTCTAATCCAAATGAGATGACAATACAACATTATTTCAAATACATCAATTGACATAAAAATGTCACCAAAGTGTTATTAATATTGAGTTTGAACTATAATTATTTTCTTAATAATCTGATGGGAGTGAAACAAATCTCTCCCCCAAACTCAATATCCTCAAACATATGAGATTTCTCTCGCCAAAACATGATGATATTATCTTTATAATTGTGCAAAAAGGCACTCAAAGTGTTGTGCATTTATACTTAAAAAAAAATAAACTTAATAACATGCTCACCAAATATTTAAAAGAAGATTTTGACATTCCAAGATACCGGTACAACATTAATAGCACGTCGGAGGACTATGGTATTAACTGTAAGTGATATCTTGTTGTAGTGATCAAACATTGACGATAAGGTATGTGCAATAATAAGGCATCGGAGGATGCAATTATTATCACATAAGTTAGCCAAATAATCGTCACACATTTATCACCACAGGTACATATATAGTCACAATAGATATTAATGTGCGGAGGCCTAAATTAATATCCACGCAAACTACACAGTACTCCAACAAACCAAATATAATAATATATACATGGATACGCCACGGAGGTGGTCAAGTATTCCACTTCAATTAAATATTCGGAGAGTTGGCTTAAGGGTTGAACGCCAAATCTTACGATTAAATCTTAAACAATGTTGATTCTCAAAATTTTATGGTTCTCTAATAGTACAAATTAACCGAAGTCAATTTGAACAAACCGAATGAACCATAAGTAATTGAATTTGTCAAATAAATCCTAAATTAGACAAAATCCAATCATCAAAATGAATCAACACATCTTGAACCAAAAGTAAACCAAAACAGGTTTCATAATAAATCAAATTGAAGGAGTGAACCGAATCAGTCCAAAACGAACCAAAACCGATTCAATTTGAACTGAACCGAATGTTTCAATCCTCCTTCCTAAATTGAAAACCCTAAGGATTCCACATAAACAAACCAAAGTTAACTCAAACTTAATGATCCAATGATTTAAACCGAAGTGGTTGACCACAAATGGACAACTGAATCTCTATTCAAAATCAAATTGTACTAATCATAATCTGAGTTGACCAATACAATACAAATTTAAAAGGAGCTTAAACTCATCCGAATTGGGCTCCAACTAGCCAAAATAGTAAAGTCCACGTTACCTTAACTTTACCACACGTCCGATTTGTTTTCAAATTCCAACTCAAAAGGAATTCATTACTTCAACCATAAATTAAATTATTAAATGATTAATTGAAGTTAAATTAACCAAACTTTAAAAGCAAACCTGAAAATCCAAATAATTGGATTCAACCCATCCTGTAGGATGCCTAAGGTGTCGCAGGCACGCCGCTGCTGCAGTCATGAAATCTGATTGGCCAGCCATCAACCATATAGCGAGCATCCATCCGTGTCATAGCATCCGCTGGATTGATTCCTCAGTGCGGTTTACATGGATAAAAATTATAATCGAGGTTGGTCAAAAAAAATAATCTCAAAAATCAAATTATTCTTAATCACCAAAATATGGTGGCGACTGATACCATTTGTTAGAACTTTAAAATTATCAGAGTAGCGCAGCGAAACATAAATAGCGTGGCCCCAGGATCGTAAATAACCATATAGATATTAAGCATAAGAAACTGAATTGTGCATAATGCGTACCTTGATGCGGAAGCTTTAATCTCACAACGAAATCCGTATGCATAATAAATAATTAACTTGAAACGACAAACCTGAGTTGTGTACGTAGTACACCGGGTTGGTGCTTCCAGCCTAGCCGGATGTCCCTATTCAACACACTGCTGAGAGTCACAGAGTATTGAGAACATTACGGTAGACCGGGGACCATAACCCCTATTTATAGATGTACACTAGCATCTATAAATGAGATAATTATCAAATCCGTCTCTCAAAGATATTGATAATTATCTCTTTGGTATCTACACAGGATATTCCCATGACTATAATTATCACACCAAAATCTCAACCAATATTTGATCACTTAAATTGATAGATTTATCTTTAATAATAGCATATTTAAATATTCGATAAATATTACGGTCCCATTATGAATATTTAATAAAATATTCCAACAGAATGAAGCTAGGCGTTCTAGTTCTAATGCACCAACTTCTGGCCCAAATACTGGCAGGTTTTTGATAGATTTTCATAAGGTATGTTAAATTGCCGTAGCTTCAGTTATTCATGTTTTCTTCTGATCAATGTTGTTAAATAGTTATCGTGTGCAACTCATGTAGGCAACACAGCTAGAACATGATCTGTTAGGTGATTCGTCTGAACCAAGTGATGAGATTGTCGAGGGTGTTGAAAATCCCAAATGGACATCAATTAAGGCAGGATTGTTGTTGCTGTTGGGAACAGCTATTGCAGCAGCATTTGCGGATCCTCTGGTTGATGCTGTTGATAACTTCTCTGAAGCCACAAGTATTCCTTCCTTCTTCATTTCGTTTATTGCATTGCCTCTGGCAACCAACTCTAGTGAAGCCGTCTCTGCCATCATCTTTGCCAGCCGCAAAAAAGTGACAACCGCATCTTTAACATTCTCAGAGGTTCGATTTCTTCAAATCCCCATATCCACATAAAGTTATATTTCAAAGTTTTTGTCTTCCTGTCTGAATCTGAACAACTATGTTTGTTCACATGCTATATTTGTAACTGACATTGATTTTGGTTGGTACAGTTGTACGGAGCAGTAACCATGAACAATGTTCTTTGCCTGTCAGTCTTCTTAGCCCTCGTATACGCCAGGGGATTGGCATGGGACTTTTCTGCCGAAGTGCTGGTAATTCTTATTGCCTGCGTTGTAATGAGCGCCTTTGGCAGCTTCAGGACCACATTCCCTCTTTGGACAGCATCACTAGCTTTCCTGCTTTACCCGTTCTCTCTGGCACTGGTTTATGTTCTGGATTACCAACTCGGGTGGTCATAGACTGAACGAACAAGCCTGCGATGACTACATACATTCATTGTACTAATAAGTTGTGGTGTGAAAGACTAACCTCAATTAAAGAGTCATACTTAATATTTACAGGACATAATTGCTACTTTTCTGTTGGTTTGGATGTTCATGTTTGTCAATGTTTGATGAGTATACAAAATTAAGCTTTGAAAAGTGTTTTTCTAAAGCCACTTCATGTTGACTGCATTTGTTTATATTGTAATTGGACAAATGCATTTATGCACTAAACGATAAAATTTATAAAGTGCAAATTTTGAACCAATGGTAGTTTGATGGGTCTCAAAATTCATGAAATTTAAGATGGGTCTCAAATAATCCTAACTCTGTTGAAATATGGTTAGTTGGAACTTTTTGTTTTAAAGGTTATACTCCATAGCTGCCACATTAATTATTGGGTGTCCCCATTTGATATTTTAAGTTAAAACTTTCTTTAAAAAGATCTTTGATATCAAATATTATTAAAGTTAGGGAAATCAGAAATGCAGCATGCATCGATTATGGGTGAGTATCGAATTATCAAAAGACTTAAATACCCCCACTAAACCTATCTATTCTGGAAACATGTGTTGTCCAGGGGCATTTTGATCATTTGATTTTGAATTACCAATTTTGCCTCTGCCACGTGACACTCATCTCTCGCACCATTTATTTGATTATGACACGTGACAGCATATGTGAGCTCGGTATGCACCGAGTTCATGTGCTTCCATTAGTACTCTTAAAGTTATATGTTGGTTGGATATATTAAGATATTTTAAAGAAGATAGAGAGGTATTTACAATCCAATGTGGCGTACGATCCTTGCGACATCTGTTTGAATCAACGTACACAATATTGAGTAACGTGTCTTAGTCTACTAATCATTTTAGATCCAATTTTCATTGCATATATAGGCTAATTAGGTTAAGTAATCAGGGGCGGATCCAATTAAGAGCCATGGGGGGCGCCGGCCCCCGGTAAATTTTAAAAATCGTCTTATAATCAAGAGTAAATTTTGCTAAAATATTGATTATTGGGTGTTTTGCCCCCACTAATTTTTGGCATATAAAAACTTGCCCCCAGTCAAAACTCATCCTAGATCCGCCACTGTAAGTAATCATACTTAGACAATTTCTCATGCAACGTAAGAATATAATCAAGGCAATAAATCTCCAACAAAACTTCATTAACCTGTCAAAAACAATGCCAATACATCAATGATCCAATCCTACGGATCCATAAGACTCATAACCACTACACTACTTATGATAAAATGTAAACTAAAAGTAATAGAAATGTATGAAAGAAACTTCATAAGTGCAAACTAGAGATTGTGTAGAGTACGTAGATGATGTCTTCAATTGTCTTGATTGTTTCCTTGAGTCTTGATCTTCTTTAAAGTTTATCTAGGGTTTCTTTCAAAAGTTCAAGGATCCTCCCAAATAATGGCCAAGTTCTCAATTTATAGTTTGGAGGAAAATCAAATTTTAGCCTTCAACCGGCCGAGTCAACATCTCACCCGACTAAGTCAGCTTGTTTGGTGTTCACTTTTGTGCATGGTTGACTCGGTTGAGTCAGGTGTTCATCTAAGCGAGTGAGCTTCTTTTGATTAGGGGACAAACCGTTATCGGGTACCGGGATTTTCATCGAAAATGGTCCCGGTCGATGTTTTGGGACTTTGGGTTGTGGTACCGGTAGTGGTACCGGTTGCTGAAAACATTGAATATTACCCGAAAACCGTTACCGGGACCGGGACCATCAAGAGTATACAGTTTTGGGCAACGGTTGGATTCAGCACTTAAAGCAGTAAAAAAATTCGGGACTTTCCCGGTGCCGGTAACGGAATATGTAAGAACCTTAAAACTGTGAAATAAAAACCTGGAAATTGGGATATAAATTGTCAACAAGTTCCATAAGCAAAACTCAGTTTACAAAGCAAGTTATGCCAAAAAATTACATGAACAGCATTTCTCAATTACAAGTTGCGAAGCTCAGTATGGAATCTTCGCTTTTCCCTTGTCCTTGGTCATTTTAGCCTTGATCTTGTTCTTCTCATTTGTACTACTTCCATCAGATTCAGGTTCATCAGTTTCTTCTGCAATTCAGTAAACAAGCCAACAAGGGGACTCAGTACAGATCAGGCTCTCGGCAAAATAACTCAAGGAAAATGCGTGAAGAAAAATTCTTAGCAATTTGCACATATGTACATATCAATTCTGATTTGTAAATAAATAAGACAGTTGTACTTTGCATTTCACAATGACTGAATGATAGTTGGTATTTAGTAACATGTACTTCAACGTAGTCATTTCTAAACAAAATAAGACAGAATACA
The DNA here is from genome assembly GCA_006409495.1 of Sedum album. Classification (NCBI taxonomy): domain Eukaryota; kingdom Viridiplantae; phylum Streptophyta; class Magnoliopsida; order Saxifragales; family Crassulaceae; genus Sedum; species Sedum album. The sequence continues at coordinate 77,561 of QZGG01000911.1, forward strand.
ATAACCACTATAAACAGATTTGCACATATAAACAGAGTTGCACATATAAACAAATTTGCACAAAAGGAAATTCACAAGTTCACAAATACAAAAACCAGTATAGCAGCAGTTCACAATTCACAAGAAACCATAACAGAAATCAAGAACACAAATAAGATGAAGTTGAACTTACCTGGCTCCTCCAGCCTTAATGAATCCATATATGAGTTCAGCTCATCCATGTGGTCACCCACAACAGATAGTTCATTATTTTCGTGCAACTAGTTTCTTAAAAGAATTAATGCTTCGACAGTTGCAGGTGTCAAAGAACTGGTAATCATTTTTACAACTCTCTTCTGAACATCCTCCCCAAAAAACAGCCTTAAGGTAATGTTCAATGTAAAATAGTTTGTAGCGGGGATCGAGAAGTGTGGCAAAGAACACAACTACATTTACCTGTTCCGAATCACCCAATATTTCCCAAATTTTAAATCCATCGTCTGCCCCATTCTTTCCAACAAACTGCCTGTTGGTTTATTCTTAAGAACATTCGACTGATTCTTCACAGCACAAATATCCCTGAAGCACAGATTTGTGGTGGCATAGGAAGTCCCACTGAGCCTAATGGTTAAATCATAAAAAGTCTCCAAAAACTCTATGAACATCTGAGCATGATCCCAAGTGTATTCATCTAGACGCGCAGATTTGTCAAAGTAATCAACATAGTTAAGGTCCTCATTCATACGGTTGAATGCTTTCCTATATTTAATGGCTGAATCTAACATCAAATAAGTAGAATTCCACCGATTCGGAACAACTAGTGTTAACAGAGCCTTTGTGCTAATTTCCTCTTGAACCACACATCCTTACATTTTTTAAACCTAGTAGGGGAAGACCTAGCATATCTTACTGCCTTTCTAATTGAATCAATATAAGGTGTCATAATCTTCAATCCATCTCCCACAATCAAATTAACTATATGACAAATGCACATCATATGAAACATCTCACCCTTGCTTAGCCAAAGTTTCTTCTTCACTTTACCAACTGCAACATCATTGGCACTTGCATTATCCAAGGTTACTGACCCCACATTTTTTATACCCTAATCTAGAATGCAGCTAAGCAACTCTGAAGCTATGGTATCCCCTTTATGATCCCCTATCTGAAAGAAGCCTATTATCCTCTTCTGAATATCCCTAGAATGATCAATCCAATGAGCTGTTACAACCATATAGTTCAGGTTCTGAATAGATGTCCAACAGTCATAAGTGAAACTAACCTAATGACCAGCCAACTTACGTTGCAACTTGAGCTTCTCTTGTGAGTATTTCTTGAGAACATCCTTAGCCACTGTTATCCTACAAAGTGGCTCCCAACTGGGGTTCATGTAACGCATCAACCTCTGAAATCCTTTTCCTTCAACCGCGCGAAATGGATACTCATCCATCACTACAAACCAACCAAGGGGTGTTGACAATACCCCTTTGTTGTGTAATCCCTAACTGATAACTATGCCAAATCTGACCCTGCCATCCTAACAAGCTCCACAGTCCTCTGTTGCTTCGCATTGCAGGTACTTGGATTATTCTTGCAAGCGTTGATATGTTTCTCCAATCCCACGTTGAACCTCGATTCGTTATAATCGACTTCTTGCAATAAATACACAATGCACTCTTTCCATTTGGGTTTTTAATTTTTTAAAGTGATCCCAGCAGGATGAAGCGTTGCTCCTGTTTTTGATGCTACACTCACCAACACTTGCTGACTTTGTTACTTCCGCACTCATAATTGGCTTTACTACTGCAGCGGCAGGTGACTCCTTACTTAGCTCCAAATCAATCTCAATGCTATCCAAATCCGAATTCCCAGAATTCCCACTAGCCTCAACCTCATTATCCATTGCAAATTTTCTGGAACCCTGCACAAAAAGTCACAAACAACTGAGAAGTGAGCAAGCCAAGACACAACTCAACTCTAATCTTAGATTGGCCAAATTACCTTGCGCGGACGTGGAGAGCCGAGACACTGGGGAGCAGGCCGGATCTGAACCGAGTTCGGTAGTCGGCCCTCTCTACGGCGTAGTCGGTCGCTGATAGAGTGCAGTTGTACGCTGTTTTATGTCCTTTACACTGCTTTTATTCTAACATATTATGGTATAAGATTACACTTTTGGTGTAGTTTTGTATTTCAGGTCTTAAAGAAAAGTTAGAACAAAAACACAACAAGAAGGCTGAATTCCAGAATAAAAGACAACAACTTGACAACAAGGACAGAAGACCACTAGCGCGCGAGCACTATGGCGCGCGAGTGAAGGTCGCGCAGCAGACAGCAAGACGGTGATGTCAGCAGATAGCGAGATATTCGGGACGATGACGTCATCACGCGCGAGAAATATTTCTAAGTTCAGTTTTGGAGATTTAATATTTCCTAAGCTGATTTTTAGAGATATAGATGATTTCCTACAGATATCCTTGCCTAAATATTCGTGGAAACCCTAGGAGGCAAGGCTATAAATACAAAGATTACTGGAGATCACACAGATGCACACTTAGAGAGAGCTGACGGCGCAGAGCAGAATTCCGGCGAAGACGTGCGCACAACCTGTCACGCGAGCCTGACGACGCAGCATCCAGATTTGTCTTGTTATTTTAGTTGTCTTATAATTATTCTTGAGATGTATTCGATCAGTATGTCTAGCTAACTTACTGATTTCGGTTTGGATTTGGATCTATGAATAATATGTTTTTGAGGTCTTGTTCTTAATTTACATGATCAAGTTTAGTATTATTATTCCGCACTCCATTGCATGATAATTAGGTTAGACAATTAAGCGAAGCCTTGCACCGCAGACTTAGTTGTAGAATCTAATATCTATAGTTAAACTATCAGAAGTACGTGACTGTGAATGATAGGAGTAACACTAGAATAGGCAGTAACTACCTTGACCGGATTCGTTATTGACTAGACTAGATTGAGTAGTAATATCATACAAACCTTGACCGGAATGTATGTGTAGGTTATTAAGCTGTGACAGGACCTTAATCTACGTGGACAATTATATCATGTGCCTTTAGTGACCAAGGATAAAACATAGAGTTCATAGTGAAGAATCTGAACCGGATTCATCTCTTGCATATTTGTTTGCGTCTTTCATACTTGCTGTCTGTGTGTGCGCCAGTTGTACTTGCGCAGCAGTTTTTCTTTCTTTCTTTAATACTCACGCACAACCCAATTCTTAGTTTGTAGTTGAAAAGAGACTTCCACCGTTCCCTGTGGATTCGACCCCAGCTTGCCAATACTATACTAGTGAGGAGAGTCGGGACAAATTTGCAGCACTCAACGACGTGCTCGTCAAATTTTGGCGCCGTTGCCGGGGAACGGCTAGAGAAGTTTTCTTTTCTTTTCTTTGTTATTTGATTTTTTTTTTTCTTATATAAAAATCCAAAAAAAATTAGTTACGTTTAATTTAGCTGTTGTTTTTGTGTTGCATGGAAGATTTTGGTGAAAACAGTGTAATAGGCAGAAGAAGAGAAACTCCAGACGCGCCAGCGCGCAACGCCGAAAACATTTTTGCTCGCCTAAACCCAGCTGAACTCGATTTAATCAGAAGAGAAGTACGCAGAGATTTAGAGTTCAACATGGACGCTGACATGCAGAGAAATAACAACCAGCTGATAAATGCTAATGTTAATGACAGCGCGCGCAACCTCGCGCGCGCGCACAGCCAGTGGCGCGCCGCACCATTAAGGAGATGTCTGCTCCTCACGCTGTGAATCAGCCATGGTGCATCGTACTGCCACCTGATGGTCATTTCGAGCTACGAACACAACTTGTTCACTACATACCAAAATTCCATGGTATGGCTAGTGAGAACCCAGTGAAGCATGTACGAGAGTTTGCGGCCATTTGTGAGAATATGAGGAATGGGAATGAGGATCCAGAGCTGCTGAAACTTAGAGCCTTCCCGTTCTCATTATGTGATTCAGCTAGACAATGGTTGATGGGCTAGCTCCTGGTTCAGTAAGGACATGGGCCGAGTTGCAAGAACGATTTCTAGACAAGTTTTATCCCGCGGCCAAAGTGTATCACTGCGTACGAGAGAGCTGCGCACCGAAACAGTTGCATGGGAATCATTATCAGAATATTACGAGCGGTTCAGGGAACTTGAAGCGAACTGCTACAACCACGGACCCCGCAACATGTGTTGATAGAGAACTTCCTCAACGGGCTTACTGAGATGGAACTCAGGTTGCTGAATGCGTGCGCAGGAGGGAACGTGAGGAATATGTATCCGGAGGATGTATGGAAATTAATAGAGGACACGGCTGACCAAGTTAGATATCAAGTGTCACTAGAGAATAACCGCGCCAGAGCACTGCATCAAGTAGACGTGACCGGAGAGATCAAGGAATTGAAGGATATGATGCAGAAGCTAATGACGAACAAAGCATCGAACAAGAGCGTGTGAATTCTGTCACGCCACAGACCATCTTACTGACGCATGCCCCTCCCTATTCGAAGAACACGCAGATGTTAATGCAGTAGGAGGATGGAACAACGGACAAGCTAGGCAAGGACAGCCTAGTTTGGATTGGCAGAGAATGGGTTTAGTTGGAAGAACGATCAGAATTTTCAGAGGCCGCGCGCTGACTGGCGCGCGCAACCTAATGCCCACTGGCGCACGACCTTACGCGCCAGTACCTTCCTAAACCCACCACACGACGCACTGAAGGACAAACGCAGAATGCTCACCACCAAAGAAAATTAGAAGAAATAGTGGGACAGTTGGCAGAGACAGTAAGCAGAAACCAAGAGCAGAACGAAAAACGTTTTACCTTAATCGAGAGTCAGCTGTCACAAATTTCCGAGACCGTAACTGAGATCACAAACCACAGGAAGGCAGCTCAAGCCAGATTGCAGAATGGTGTTAACGCGGTGCTATTAAGGTCAGGGAAGGAAATATCGACTGCGCCAGAGACAACTCGCGCAAAGAAAAGCACACACGCGCAGAATACGGACTCAGCACCCGAGGCAAGCGCACCAGTTGCAGAGACGGATGGTCAGTCTAACAACAAACTACCACTTCCTTTCCCTACTCAGAAACTAAGCCAAAGAAGACCGAGCTAGATCAGGAACTGTATGATCTGTTCAGCAAAGTAGAAATCAACATCCCGCTTATAGATGCACTGAAACAAATCCCGAGGTATGCAAAGTTTCTAAAAGATCTATGCACCAACAAAAGAAGAAAAGGTGGACAGCAAGAGCAAGTGCAGCTGAACGCAAACGCCTCAGCGATAGTGCAACACAAGGTACCACCTAAATGCAAGGATCCAGGTACGTTCACTATCTCATGTACTATAGGTAACTCTGTAGTGGATAACTGCATGATAGACTTAGGGGCATCTATAAATGTTCTACCTCATTCTTTATACACATCCCTACGCATTGGACCACTTAAGCCTGCAGGGTTGACAATCCAACTAGCGGATAGGTCATGCAAGCAACCAGTAGGCATGGTCGAAGATGTGCTTGTGAGGGTAGGAGAATTGGTGTTTCCAGCAGATTTTTATGTGCTAGAGATGGAAGGAAACGTAGCTGCCGACACTGCTCAAGTATTGCTCGGCCGACCCTTCTTGATGACCGCACGAACAAATCGACGTATGGAAAGGAACGCTTTCAATGGAAGTTGATGAGGTCATACACTTCAATATATTCAAGGGCATGCAGTTTCCACATGATGATTCCACGATTAACGCACTGGATATTATCGATGAGGCGGTGGAAGAAGAACAGGCGCGCAGGTAACTGGCGCACTAGAGACACGCACGAAGAAGAGGGGACACCGAAACTAAGACACGAGGTACCTTATTTCCAGACGAATATGTACGGCTAACACGGCGTCTCTAATATATACAGGAACCTCAATTGTGCTTAAGCAACTTCCGGAGCACCTGAAGTATGTCTTTCTGGACGATGAGGGACTAAGCCGGCAATCATAAAGAACCAGTTGGACCTGCGCAAGAAGCACGCCTAGTAGAAGTCTTGCGCAACAACAGGCGCGCATTAGGATGGACATTGGATGACTTGCGCGGAATCAGCCCGGACGTATGCATGCATCGAATTCTGTTAGACGATGGAGCTAAACCATGCAGAGATGCTCAGCGAAGACTCAACCCATCATGATGGAGGTAGTGCAGAAAGAGATCATCAAATTGCTTGACGCTGGAATTATTTACCCCATCTCCGACAGCGAATGGGTGAGCCATTCATGTGGTCCCAAAGAAAGGAGGGATCACAGTAGAAAAGAACGCAGAAGGTGAACTAGTGCCAAAGCGAATACAAACTGGATGGCGGATGTGCATAGACTACCGGAAGCTGAATACAGTCACTCGCAAGGACCACTTCCCTCTACCCTTCATAGACCAAATGCTTGACCGATTGGCAGGTAAGCCACATTATTGTTTCTTGGATGGGTTTTCAGGTTATAACCAGATTCCCTATAGCCGCTGAAGACCAAGAAAGACAACGTTCACATGCCCTTTCGGTACGTTTGCCTTCCGGCGCATGTCTTTTGGTTTATGCAACGCGCCAGGTACGTTCCAAAGGTTAGTTATGAGCATATTTTCGGACATGTTAGGTTCTTGCATCGAGGTATTTATGGACGATTTCACTGTGCATGGTGACACGTTTGATACATGTTTGGAAATCTAGATAAAGTGTTGAAACGTTGCATCTCTAAAAACCTTGTTCTTGAATTATGAAAAGTGTCACTTCATGGTCACACATGGAGTGGTGCTCGGCACATTGTCTCAAGGGAAGGTTTAAAAGTAGATAAGGCTAAGATTGATCTTATTGCTAGTTTACCATACCCTACGAATGTCAGAGAAATCAAATCTTTTTTAGGGCATGCTGGATTCTACAGACGTTTCATTCAAGATTTTTCTAAAATTTCAACCCATTATCTAACCTCTTGCAAAAGATGTAGTGTTTGACTTCACAGATGCCTGTCGCGCCGTTTGACACACTGAAGCGCGCACTGACTAGCGCGCCAGTACTACAGGCGCCAGATTGGACCCTGCCATTCGAACTGATGTGTGACGCAAGCGATTATGCTGTGGCGCAGTACTGGGTCAACGCAAGGATAAGAAACCCACGCCATCTACTATGCCTCGCGCACACTGGACACAGCACAGCGAAATTACACTACCACAGAAAAAGAGTTGCTAGCCATCGTGTTTGCCCTGAAAATTCGTGCTTACATATTGGGGACCAAAGTTCATATTCACGGACACGCAGCACTAAGGTATTTAATGTCCAAGAAAGAAACCAAACCGAGACTAATGCGTTGGTTGTTGCTTTACAGGAGTTCGATATCAATATCAAGGATAAAAAGGGTCGACAACACAGTAGCCGACACTTGAGCCGAATAGTCAGGGACGAGGAACAAGGGCATATAACGGAAACTTTCCCCGACGAGCATATAATGACGATACAAGGTAAGGCCCCATGGTACGCTCACATCGTGAATTACCTGGTCACTGGTACGTTTCCCCCTTCTTTCAATAAACCGCAGCAATTACGATTAAAACATGACGCTAGAATGTATTTATGGGATGATCCGTACCTGTTTAGAATAGGCCCGGATCAGATACTTAGACGCTGCGTCCCAGATCATGAAATAGACTCAGTTCTAACCTTTTGTCATGAACACGCTTGTGGAGGCCATTTCGGCCCGAAACGAACAAGTAGAAAAATCCTAGATTCTGGTTTTTATTGGCCACATGTGTTCAGGGACTCTTACGCGCACTGCAAAAGTTGCGATAGATGTCAGCGCGCAGGTAATATATCGGCGCGCAACGAGATGCCACAGACGCCTATCATGGTGGACGAGGTATTTGATCTGTGGGGAATAGATTTCATGGGTCCCTTTCCCCCTTCATTTGGATTTGAGTACATTCTAGTAGCAGTGGATTATGTGTCTAAATGGGTTGAAGCTAAAGCTACAAGAAAAGATGATGCTAAAACTGTTACTGATTTTTTGCGCACTAACACTTTCTCTGCCGTTATGGTGTACCCAAGGCACTGATCAGTGACCAGGGAACTCATTTTTGTAACAGAATGATGGCACAGGTACTCAAACATTACGGAGTTCAGCATAGGATATCCACGGCCTACCATCCACAGACAAACGGTCAAGCTGAAATCTCAAACAGAGAAATCAAACGAATACTTGAGAAGATGGTTAAACCGACACGCAAGGATTGGAGCCTCAGGCTGGATGATGCGCTATGGGCGTACAGGACGGCTTTCAAGACACCAATTGGCACTTCACCATTCCGGTTGGTTTTCGGGAAAGCTTGTCACCTCCCGGTAGAAGTGGAGCATAAGGCCTACTGGGCATTGCGTGCGTGCAATCTAGACCTGGATAGCGCAGGGCGTGAACGGATGTTGGACTTAAACGAGCTGGATGAGTTGCGTGCAGACGCCTATGACAGCACGCGTGACTACAAGCTGCGCACCAAGATATATCACGATAAGTTTATTCTTCGACGTTCTTTTAATATTGGTGATAAAGTGTTGTTATTCTCATCTAGATTAAAGATCATGCCAGGGAAATTGCGAAGCAGGTGGACTGGACCATTTACAATCACAAAAATCTTTCCACATGGAGCCGTAGAACTCGAGGATGAGAAAGATCATCATCGCTTCAAGGTAAACGGCCAGCGCATTAAGAAGTATCTCTCGGGCCCTGTTCCACCAGTACAGGAATTCGACCTCTTATCACCAGGTGAGTTAGGAGAAGCTGCACCAGACCTAGCAGACGCACGCACCACAAACCACGCGCGCCAGAAGACGCGTACAAGAGGTCGCGCGGACATTGAGAAAATACCACGGCACTGACCAAATCAGGTACTGTCGAGCCAGCGACGTTAAAACCAAGGCACTTCCGGGAGGTAACCCGTGCATTCTATTGCCTTCTTTTTACTTATGCATAACGTGAGGACACGTTTTTTTTAAGTGTGGGGGGGCAGTAGTATATTATATCTTAGGAGTAGGAATTTTTTCGTTTTTTTAGGATAAATTTTTCGTTTTTTTAGTTTAAAACCAAACCGAAAGTTGAACACATCTCAAGAGGTATCTGCGCGCGAGAAGCATTGGCGTGCGCACCTGTGTGCGTACTCGCGCACCTGAGGTAATTTGTGCTTATATGACATATTCTGATTTTTGGTAATTTTTTCGAATTTTGTGTATCTCTTGAGTGGAATAACGAGGGATGTGGAGTTGATAGAAACGTCCTAGAGAAGCAGTCGATCGAACGAAGCTTGAGGATCGGTTGCATGGTTATGAGTATTCGTGGAGGTTGGTACTTCGCGGTCAAAGGAATAAGAGCAAGCTCAGTCACGCAGATGCCAAGGCGAAACCCTACCAGCGTGACGAGACGGAAAAACAGACCGTCTTCGTGGAAGTTAGTTGCTCAGGAAGGGGCGCGCGGTTGCAAACGCGTGACCTGACTTGCGCGCGACTAATCAGAAGCGAGAGCGGGGCGTGGTTCCATAGCTGTTATCCGAAGGCCGTGATTGGAAGCCGTTCTAGGGAAAAATAAGGATCCGGACCAGAAAGCAGAGTATTCAATTCAAAGTGAAAGCTTACAAGGCCGAAACGATGAAAAGAAGAAATTGTGCAACAGAGATTATCAATATGTCCGAGAAACAAACAGTAAAGCGTCAAAGACGTAGAGCTCAGAAAACCCTAAGACGCGGATCAATCACGTACCAAAGAAAGCGGATACGAATAACCATGCAATCGCGAATCAAGAAGAATTCGGTGACCGGTGCTTAAGCAGGACTATCTCCCAATCATCCAAATTGATTTGCATTCCACAAGAGAGGTAACACAAGGTTAGAATCAGTTACTTTAATCAGTTTAGTGTTGTAGAGTCACAATTGCGCAGGTTGTGAGAGTGGCGCACATGTGTGGCGCAGTAAGTCCAACATTCACGCGTGCAGTACACAAGAGGTAAGGAAGCCGACTTGTTCAGGGACGAACAAGAGTAAGTGTGGGGGATTTGATAGAGCGTAGTTGTACGCTATTTTATGTCCTTTACACTGCTTTTATTCTAACATATTATGGTATAAGATTACGCTTTTGGTGTAGTTTTGTATTTCAGGTCTTAAAGAAGAGTTAGAACAAAAACACAACAAGAAGGCTGAATCTCCAGAAAAAAAGACAACAAGACAACAAGACAGAAGACCACTGCGCGCGAGCAACATGGCGCGCGAGTGAAGGTCGCGCAGAAGACAGCAAAACGGTGACGTCAGCAGACAGCGAGATATTCGGAACGATGACGTCATCACGCGCTAAAGAGATTTCTAAGTCGTTTTTGGAGATTTAAGATTTCCTAAGCTGATTTTTAGAGATATAGATGATTTCCTACAGATATCCTTGCCTAAATATTCGTGGAAACCCTAGAAGGCAAGGCTATAAATACAAAGCTTATGGAAATCACAGAGTAGAGAGAGCTGACGGCGCAGAGCAGAATTCCGGCGAAGACGTGCGCGCAAGCTGTCACGCGAGCCTGACGACGCAGCATACAGATTTGTCTTGTTATTTTAGTTGTCTTATAATTATTCTTGAGATGTATTCGATCAGTATGTCTAGCTAACTTACTGATTTCGGTTTGGATTTGGATCTATGAATAATATGTTTTTGAGGTCTTGTTCTTAATTTACATGATTAAGTTTAGTATTATTATTCCGCACTCCATTGCATGATAATTAGGTTAGACAATTAAGCGAAGCCTTGCACCGCAGACTTAGTTGTAGAATCTAGTATCTATAGTTAAACTATCAGAAGTACGTGACTGTGAATGATAGGAGTAACACTAGAATAGGCAGTAACTACCTTGACCGGATTCGTTATTGACTAGACTAGATTGAGTAGTAATATCATACAAACCTTGACCGGAATGTATGTGTAGGTTATTAAGCTGTGACAGGACCTTAATCTACGTGGACAATTATATCATGTGCCTTTAGTGACCAAGGATAAAACATAGAGTTCATAGTGAAGAATCTGAACCGGATTCATCTCTTGCATATTTATTTGCGTCTTTCATACTTGCTGTCTGTGTGTGCGCCAGTTGTACTTGCGCACAGTTTTTCTTTCTTTAATACTCACGCACAACCCCAATCTTAGTTTGTAGTTGAAAAGAGACTTCCACCGTTCCCTGTGGATTCGACCCCAGCTTGCCAATACTATACTAGTAGGAGAGTCGGACAAATTTGCAGCACTCAACGACGTGCTCGTCAACAAGCTTTCGTTGTCTCCTCTGATTCTACAATGTGATAGTGTTGTGAATCTTGCGTTGTGGAAGTGAGCTACACGTTGTGGAGGTCGCGATGACTTGATTCACTGCGTAGTCAGGTGCTTAGCAGCGGTGCAGTGTGCGCATTGTTGACTGCTTCAGCGAATGCTTGTAAGGGGAGCTTGGACTTCTTGCAGAGCTTCTCTCACTAGCCTTCTTCAAAATGATTTGTGAATGAATTTGTGTGTGGCAAGTCCCTTATTTATAGGGAAATTTGTTGGGCTTGGTTTTCTTGAATTTGGGCCATGTGTCTTGGGCTTAGGTTCAATTGATTCAATTTGCTGGCTCAACTGGTCCAATCTTATGGTTTGGTCGGTCAACTGGCTGGTTTAGTCGGTCCAATGTGTTGATTTAATTGGTCCAATCAGCTGGTTTGATTGGTCCCAATCTTATTCCTTTTTTTTAATAATAAAACAATTAAATTGAAATATTAATTCAAAATAATCAATTTTATATATTTTTTTCAGCACTTAAATAATTTTGGTGCCTACAGACCTGTCCCGGAGGAGTTTCGAGAGGCAGATCTGACATTAGTCACTAGGCATTGAGTTTCGGAGCTGCTGAAGAATCTCATCATAGGAGGAGACGAAGTGGGCGATTCGAAATCGTCGGAGGTACTTGTCTCTGGAGTCACAATTGGTGGTCCGGGACCATCAGGTATATGTGACTTATTTTTGTGATAGTTAGTAACACTATTACATGTGTACGAATATTGCAGGTATTTGTCAGTCTTTATATTAATAAAGAATCTTTAGACGTATTTCCGCTGCGTTTATATTCTGAGGTTCTTGAACCTGCAAAACTTCGTTTAGGTCCCTAACAGTTCTTAGACCTCGTGAGGTATACAACTAATCACGGTCCTAACAGATTTGAATTTGGAGAAGACGAGAGATGGGTAGAGGAATGGAGGCGAATATGAACAAGTTCATCAGAGGACATGGGGTTCCGCCAGGGGAGAATCTCGAGCACAATTTCCGCTGGACACGTTCGCAACTTCGCTCTCATAGAAGCCTTTTACTATCTCTTTTAAATTTGTCCTTCAAGCAAAGAAAATGGGACGAGGGGGCTATCATGTACATTTCATTATGTTCATGAATCATAGGAAAACAATAAAAGAGGCTATGCGCTATAATTCAATGACAAATTATGGTCTGAACTATCAAAAGTGATAAATAGGGGCGAGTTCCAAAATTAAATCAATGTTTTATCTCAAAAATATTTTACATCAATCGTAATTTGCTTTTTATGCAAATACATGTACTTTTATAAAAAAGAACTAGTAATCCAATGCATTATTTATAGATGAAATTTTAATATCGTGCATCTTTATTTAATACTACACATACACTTCATTTTTATTTTATCATTTTCGTAAAAATAAAAATGTTTGAATAGAAAATATAATTTTTACAAAGAAATCTATGATTTATTTTTAAAAATCGCCCTCAATTTATCATTTTAATAATTCAGCTCGTATAAATCATTTGGACGGTAGTTCAAAGCTTTTTTTATACTTTCCCTAAAAACAAAAAAGTTCCAAACCGAAAACTTGTTTGACAGGCTTATGGAAAGCGTGACAACTAGTCTTGATATTGGTAATACAAATACGAAAATTAAATGAATGGAGCCAATTACATTTTTTATTACTTTAGGGAACAGAATCTTGAATAAAAGGTTGGATATGGCTCTTGTCAAAATTTTGGTAATAGGAAAGTTAAACATAGAAAGGCATTTTTACGTGTTATTTAGAGAGAAAAACACTTATTATATATGTTGAGAGAAGGTTCATTTGACACATAATGAACAGTGTTACGATCTCTATGACCCTCAAAAAGGCACAGTTGAAATGAGAAATTTGAACACTTTTGTGGGCTAGACTCGGGCTTCGTGATTTTTTGTCAAGTGCGACCTTAACCGATGAATAGAATGATTGGCCGCTTATTTTGGGCGCGTACCGGACTCGGGCTATATATTTAGGTCGGGTTGGACCCGACAAGGCTTAATGTCAATACCTACCTCAAAAAAGTGCATCTATCCAACACGATAGATGTGTGCATGGGTTGGTTATGGACGGGTTCGGCTTACCCGCACCCGACCCGAAAAAAAATTTTGTGGGTCGTCTTTTTAAATCAGAACCCGACCGATAAATAAATTAGTTAACCCAGATCCGTCTGTACCCGACTGATCAAAAAATATTTTGACAAAAAAACTAAAAGATACTCTCTTTTTTAAGAAAAAATCGAACACTTACGCAACTTCAGTCACTTCCGTAAACCGCAAGTTAAGCTACTGTCAGATTTCTTGTCTAGTGTGAATCATAATATTAATGAACCCTAATTTTATTAGTTAGAGGTATTCTACATTGCTTCAAAACATAAACGTAATTGTAGCCTCAACCACATGTCTTATTGTAACTTATATATTTTGGTGATATTATTTTATTAGAGAATTATTATTATAAATAGAAGTTTTATTTTATAATTAATTGATTAATTATAATATTGTTTTTCTACAATTGTAGTATTAAAATTATATCCCATACGTTGAATGACGCGTGATTTGTAATTTTTAATGGTAGTCATGACAATGATGATTTTTTTATAACAGAGCTATTATAATATAAAAATTTTCATAATTAATTATTAAGACATAATTATTTTTTTTAAAAACTGTATATTATTTTTAGTGATTTTGTTCCATTGACCCTTAAAATTATTAGTTTTTGAAAAGGGTTTTTAGCGACAACACCCGCCCAATAGGGCAATTTGAGACAAACCACCCCTCCAACTTTTTTTTTAAAAAAAATACCACCCCTTAATTACAAGTCTACTCAAATCGTGACACCCTCTTGCACTGTTCCGGCGTTGACTCCCGTTAAACCCGCCGTTGACTCATCTGACTTTTAATTAAATGTCAAATAAATTTTAATTTAATTAATTAATTACTAATTTAGTTAATAAATATTTAACTAATTAAAAATTATTTTAAAACATTATAAATATGACCGATTGAACATTAAAATGTCACCATATATATAAAATGAAATATAGTATAAATATAACGTTAATCTGATTTAAAATTAATTTAATGGTAAAATTTGATAGTAAAATTAATTATCATTTTTCCACAATTACGTAAGGTTATTGGTTGCGATATGGTTAGGTTATGGTCCGAAATTATGACAATTATAATTATTATATATAATAAAACTACAAATTATATTATTAAATTTAAAAAATATTAATAAATAAATAAACTAAGCTAAAAATATTAAGTAAGCAGTAATATAAATAAAATAATTTAACATCAATCAAATTTAAATTAATTCATAAGTTGAAATTAAATTATAAAAAAGGACCCA
>QZGG01000912.1:0-92251 GCA_006409495.1 Sedum album
TGGAATTGCGGACAGAATGAGCAAGGAAATAACAGCGCTGGCCCCAAGCAGCATGAAGATAAAGGTTGTTGCTCCTCCAGAAAGAAAATACAGTGTCTGGATTGGAGGCTCCATATTGGCATCTCTCAGCACCTTTCAGCAGGTTCGTTAATCTCAACCCAATGAATTTGTTATAGATCTTATGAAATCAGAAACTCTGATATCATCAACCTTACAGTGCTATCATATTTTCTTTGGACTACAGATGTGGATTGCCAAGGCAGAATATGACGAGTCTGGACCTTCCATCGTTCACAGGAAGTGCTTCTAATTGGCTTACCTCCTATCAAAATCTAAGAGCGTGATTCCTATTATATACACTAGTATTGTTTCTGTAATTTGTTTCTTTTGTCCAGGACCTTTGTTACCATTTTTTAATGTTTGGAAAACAAACCGTCTGCATACTCTATACTCCTTTCTGAATATCTCTACTTCGTTCCTGGCTATGTTATGATGTTGATTTCAAATAAACTGTTAGTAATAAATTGATGTTCAGTTCCAGATGCAGATAACTTAAAGAAGACTAACAATGAAGAAAGCTCCTCCTTGTGAAGCTTCCAAGAAATGAAGTTACAGAATGCATTTCATCTGCATTTGCAACGGCACCTCTACCTCTAGGACACGAGTCTTCAAGACAAGGTGCAGGTGCAAATGCAGACAAAATTCACTCCGCGGAGAACTCCGAAACATGAAGAGACTACATTTCCATTAGTATATTTATACTCCGACACCAATCAGCTGAGCATATGAGACGAACAAGTAGATGGGGTGGTTGTGATTCAGGCACAACGCACAATAAGAATATCATAGGACAAGTGCTGCTAGTGCTAGATGTTGGGACCAATGACACACGTGGGATGGGACGGACAATGACATGTCGTCAATCCCACGTGACAAATCCAAAACATACCCCCCACACAATTGTGTCACGTGAATGTAAGAACCACTAGTCTGACTGACCAGCGGAATGATCTTGTGGCTGATGATGCCGAGATGTGGCTTCATTCGTATCTGTCTCGTGGTTTATACTCCCTGTCCGTTTTAGCTGACAATTTCTGATCAAAAGGTTACCACAAATGCTTAGATATTTTTGCAGCACATACCACCCGGCCATTCGAACTTGTCAGTGGAATCTCATAGTCCATCACTATTCAGCATTTGTCAATAAAATCGTATGAATTATCATTTGTTTTGAGAAGGGAACCGGTTTGTTGAAGAAGTTCGAACCCGATCACTTAACGCAGTGTAATCTATCTGCTTACCATTTAGCTACCTTTTTGGGCTTAATAATCTTTATCATTGAAATCCCTAAATAGGGCAAATGCATTTACAATATGCCCAAGTCTCCTCTACCATAATTACAATCTAAACTACAAATATCAACAAGTTTTGTTAGACAATCTATACTTTCTTACAGCTTAGTCTTCCGTGTCAATTTTATCATCTCTTCTCAAGTCCAGCAAGAGTTAGTTCCATAAACAGCTACTCCCATCGGCATCTCCGGTGGAACGCAGGAATGAGATGCTGCTGTGCTACATAAAGGGTGATGATTTTGTTTACTCATTATTTCTTTGTAAGAGATACCATGCAGAAAAAGGCTGCAATCCTACAAACTATGCCAATGAGTATTAGTATAATTAGACAAAGGTTCCAGTCGCGCAGATCATAGCCACTGGCCATCAAGGAACCACATCGAGTAATTAGCCAGACTCCGGAGTACCTGAAGAATCATGCTTAAAACTCAACCTTGTTTATTAAATTTTTTTACTTGTGGTGGCATTAAGTTGATAACTTACCTTTCAGCATTTGCAATGACAAATGCTTCTAGAGCCCACTTTGTATAACAATACTTTGCAAAATGTTTGGCAACAGTAGAATCTTTATCTTGAGATGCAATAGCGTCAAAACAACAGGAAGAAGAACGGACCACTGGAAAGTAAAGAATATTAGATAGGAAGTGGAGAAATAAAACTAAGATTTGAGTGAAAAAGAGATAAGAAAAGAAACATACCAGTTGTGCTGGACTTGGTTCGAGAAATATAGCAAATATATAAGCTATGCCAGTGACACAGTACACCAGGCAGAGAAGAACCACATAATTGTCTTGGAAGGATGATCTCGGGTTGTTGAAAAAGAAAAACATGGATAGATATACCAATGGCTTGATGACTGTGTTGAAATGGTCAATTGTATCCTTGGAGAGGAAGTATGCTAGACTGCTAATGCCAGCTGACCGCTCTCTTTTATATATCAACTTCTCAAGAGAAAATGATCTCAATGCTGAAATCTTACATAAAAGCGCTGCAACAGAAAGTAGTGTATATAAGCATAACTAGTTCAGTAGAGCATATCTAGAAGCGTAAACATAGATGCATATCAGCGAAATCCAAGAATATATATCTGGGTGCTAAAATTGTAGACCACTTACACACGGCAATAACAGTGTAGGTGTACCCAAGAGAACCAAATGTTTCGTCCTTTACTTTAGCGAGAGTTCCTAAGCATGCTCCAGCAAGTAGTAATATTATGTAATCAACTATCTGTATTCTAGCTTCTCTGAGTCGTTGCTTAGTCACCCTGAAAACAGCCATATAATCATGAATTAAATGTGCATTGAACATTCAAAAGCGTATATTCTGTGACGAAAGTTCCTGTAGTTTCAATGCTAGCAGTACTATGGGGGATAATGTTCTGTTATACCTTCCAAGAAAATATCTGTACTGACGAGGTATACCAGCAGTCTGTCGGTTTGATAAGTCCGTAGATCTCATAAAATTATGTAGTATATGGTCTCGCTTTTGTCCAACACTGAACTTCAAATCTTGCCATAGATCTCCAGCAAAAGAATGCTCATTATCTTGGACAGCAGCCTCACTTGAAATACTTGGACTGGAAGATGCACCGAGCCCTTCTGCTAATTGCAGCATATCATGGGGTACTGCATATCCGTTGTGAAGCATCCATCTAACAGGAAGCTGTTGATGAGTAATAGGAGCACTTGGTTTCACTATGCCCTCCAAAATGTCTATGAAGTAATCTGGCGGATTGACACGTTCTGGTACATTGATACCAAGACCAGCAAAGTATTCTTCAACCTTTTTCACAGATCCATGGTACGCAGTAAGACCACCTTTCGCCAAAAGTATCAGGTCATCAAACATTTTGAACAAGGCATAGCTGCGAGAATTAATCAGATTGTTCGATTAGTTTTTGGAAAGTGTTATGGTTCTGTAAGAGTATATTTACTTCTAACCTTTCAGGTTAATATTGTTCCCAAATAGATGGGAGTGGGACATTGCACAAATATTTTACTACCCTTAGGAAAAATGTAAAATAGATGATCATACCTTGGTTGATGAACAACCATGCAGATGTTGACCCCTTCTAAAGCTTCACGCCTCAGTGCTCGAAGAAGTAACTGGGAAGATGAACTGTCCAAACCAGAAGTTGGCTCATCCAAGATGAGCAAAGACGGTTCCATAACCATCTCTATCCCGACGTTGACACGTTTTCTTTGGCCACCAGATATTCCTCGTTTTTCTACTGTTCCGACCAAAGAGTCTCTCACAGCCTGTAGCCCCAAGGACTCAATTACTCTCTCAACGACCAAAACCTTATCAGGCTTTGGCATGTCTGCAGCAAGTCTGCCCAAGGAAGAATTAATATAGTAAGAATGGACGCGCAAGAACATATATTTAATTTGGCATTGTAATGCCTATGTATAACAGAACTCGAGAAATGCTTCTCAAATAGCAAAAAATTTACACTAATTTTTAAGCCACTGCAGTTTATGATCATTCTGATATCAAAGGCTCCAGTGAATCAAGAAAGTACAATACAAATAAATACCAGCCGGTCTTGAATCAAGTTAACTTTCATTTTTGTTTTTTTCTCCAGAAAGATTTCATGATGTGAGTTATAATTGCATTGTAAATACGGTAAAATCTAAGTGTTTTCCAAGGCAAAATACAAAGGACAATTTAAGTAAACATTGGACAATCCCTTGATGTGAATGATCCTTTGCGCCTATGTGCAGGAATGACTGAGCTATAATTGTTTCTTTTCTAAGCCTCCTTGTTTTAGGTACCAAGTAGTTAATACGATCATTTTACATCAACAAAACGATTGGTGGTATTCTTGCAACCCTCATTAAGAAATCATAAGTGAAACTCATAAGATAAGTAAAGATTTACAATTATATAGTTAAGGACCTTGCTGGTGAAAAAAGTGCAAAGCTTACCTGCATCTTGCATTGAACCGGAGATTTTCTTCTACTGTCAGATTCCCATGCACAATGTCATCTTGAGGAACAAAACCAATTATTTTCCTGTATGACTGAATAGGTTCATCTTTCCCATTAATGAGAATGGAGCCTGTTTTATAACACCCTGTAGTTTTTCCTGCAAGAGCAGATAAAAATGTTGTCTTGCCAGCTCCTGAAGGACCCATGACAGCAGAAACCCGGCCGGGCATAATTTTCCCACTACACATCTCAGCAGATGCTTATTTTTCCCTTTCAAAGTGATCGTCAGATCCTTGAAAGCTACCTCGATAACTGGCCGCTTTTTAATGTTTTCATCAGTGGCCCATTGATAATACGCCAGAGAATGTCAAATTTTTATCCTGCTGAGCTTTTTCTTTCTCAATTTGACCGTATGCATATTTAAAGATTTGGCTGTGTGTATGCAACTGTTTTCCCTTTGGCATCTGCTTTTTTATATTTTTGTCGCCAATATTGATCTGGAAACCTTCCTGACTTTCTGGGTCTTCATCGATGGCACGGAAAGCTTTAGCTAATGCACTGGGTTCTTTTTTGTTGTCTTTCTGACCTGATGCAGCACCTGGTGGAGGTGGCAACAGATCGCTGCCAGCATCAGCTTTTGAACCACCAAAAAGCTTTGGTGGATCTTGCTGCCTCAATGACTTTCTACGGGAAAATGTGCGGGATAACTGTTGCGAGAGCCCAGATGCACCCTTTTTGGCAACATTTTTTGCAGATTTCCATCTCTCCCGCGCCTGTGCAGTCTCTCTTGCATGTCTCGCCGCAGCTTCCCTAGACTTGGCTGCCCTTCTTTCTCGAGTTGATAAAACTTGATCAGAACAGTTGTAAATCACAACCAGTAGAGTACACAAAGCAACCTTCATATAATCAAAAAATCGACATTTATTTTTGTAAATGCACAACACAAGTAAATCTTAATGCCATGTTTTGGAAGTTATAACTCACAAGGAGCATGATCCCATATGCATGAATATTTTGATTTGCAGTGTTTGCATTGCATGTAGTCAGTTTGAAGCACCCTGCAGTTTCATGTGAATTTTTTATATTCATACTTTTATATTTCAGAAAGCAAGGCATGATAGACAATTTCCAGGGATGATAAATGAAAGTGCAGATCACAAAAGAGTAACTGATTTTAAAGAAATAACCATATCAACCAGCACTATTCATGAAATATAAGAAAATGTTTGTTGGATGTAATAACAGAGATTCCAATGTTCTGGTGCAATGCAACCTGTATAATAGATTGACATACTTCATCCATTAGTTTAGTGAGAAACTTACTTCTTTCGGCTTGTGAACCTGTCCTGCAGTAATGACTGCATCACACAAGAAGAATATGTAACTAAATAGCAGCAACACAAGAGTTGTGTAAGATCTAACACGTAAGTAAAATATGAACTTCAATAACAGTTAAAGCAGAAAATACTAAAGAAGAAAGAAAAGCAATACCCACTGCTGCAAGGAATTTTCTTAGTAGTAGTTGGGCAATAAGATCCAGGAGAGCAGAATATTTCTTCGCTACTAGTAACATCAGCCCAAATGTCTGCACCACCACAAGTATGGTTTGGCTGTCCCGGGGGTAGTTGATAGTGGTATCTGGAAAGAGTATCCACGCAACCAGCATTAGAAGATAAAGGGCATTACACTAACAAATAATATTTTGGCTGGAAACACATTTCAAGAGGAAGTTGCGAGCTTACGGTTCACAAACACCCAAAGTCTTGTTGAGTTTTCCTTGGGGACAATAGGAACCTAGCGGACAAGCTTTATTCACATGCAAGAAACAGAATGTACATTATGAAAATACATGATAAAGACGTGTTAAAAGATTAAAAAAGCACATGTCATGCTGAATAAATGTAACTGAAGAATGGAAATAAGCTGAGTGAAAAATGCAAAGGATGATGTCAATTACTTAGCTTCACATCACAGGCTTATGTGAGTGCAACTTTCAAACGGAATTGACAATGGATCAAATAACTTAAACAAGAACGGTCTTCATATGTTTTGAGGACTACAATGAATCCTTGTAAATGATAATGTGGAAGCTTTCCCGTCTTTCATTAATGAGGTGATTGTCACGCAAAAAGACTTTCTTAATGAGGCAGACATAACTGTTATTTTTGTTGATCTCTACTATTCAGGAGAATCAGGACTTACGAATCATGCAAGTGATACCCTGAGGACAAAAGAATCCCTCACAACAAGGTTGGCAGTCACGAGTCCTGGCAGGCATATCCTTGGAATTTTTCAAGTCAACCTTCTGGTTTGCATTTGCACTGCAACCCCAACCAGGCTCACATCCAGATGCCCATGATGTTAAATTGCAGTTCCTATTTAGTCTTAAGTAATTTGCACTTGTAAGCGAATTCTCAAAAAAGCTGGTGAAGTAAAACTTCATTTCAGCAGCTGTACATAATCTTTGCGTCAAATCTCCTGTAAATCTTTCAGACATTAGTTATCAACAGCTCTCCAATCCAAGTTCAAACTAAGCATCACACAACATCAAAATACTAAACAAAACTTTACCTTTCGTCTTCTTAATACAATTTGTCAAAAAATCCAACTTGCCCGTAAAATTGAATGCACCATTCCATTCAGCGTCTCTGAAACACAATCAAACGAAGACGTAAAAAATGCAACCAAATATACAAAACAAAGAATCATCAAAAACAAAGAATACACAAACAAAGCCAAACACTCACATATCCTTAATACAAAATCCCAACCGCGCATTAATCTCCGGACGAAAAATAGTAGTCAGATTAGAAAATTGACCATAGATAATCTCTGTAACCAACGGAAGCAGCGCGGAATTCCCAGTCTGACTATAATCATCCCCATCAACACACAAAACAGTCAAGCAATTCCCCAAAACCACAGCCAACACAAAAATCACACCCCAAAAAAGCCTTCCTTTCCCTCCCAACTCTCTCATCTCGACCACCACTCCACAAAACAAAATCCCCAAACACAAACCCTAATCCTAATTGCAACCAGCTGAAAGCATCGTTGATCGAGCATTCGGACAAAATAGAATCAGCTGAAATTTAGGGATTGGGATTTTGGTGAAAGATTAGGAGCGAGAAAATTAGGGTTTGTGAGGAGTGAGTTCGTCATCGTTTTCGGAATCAAGAAATGGCGGGGAGACGTTTAAGGACTAATCGCTTGTTTTGATTATTAAGTATATAACATCAATGTTAAATAAAAACGGCGTCCTGAAAGTAGACTTAGCAGGTAATATAGAATGCAAGGGTGTTTATTGACGGTATAACTGTTTTTGATTAATTGGAATAAATCCAACTAAAATGTAAGGACGAGAACTTAAACAGTTAGAAGAAACGCATCTAGTCTGACCCAAGACTGGTAGCATGATAAACCAAATTTAAATATAGAACCGTCGAGTCATTTGCCTCCTCGAAACCTCTAAAACACACGTGTAGCCCTTGGTCTTATCCAAAAATTTAAATTGCTTGCGTCATCATATGTAACAGTAGCCTGTTTCATTCCAAGGTCGGTTGATCATATGGAAAGGCACAGTTTCCATGGCTTAAGCTACGAACTTGAAGGTGACGCTGTGATAGATTGAACTTGAAGGATTAAATGACGTTCCTTTTAACTCCCCAAAACCAAATGAAGTATGATGAAACTAAGATAACAAACTTGAAAAAATAGAAGGATCACATAACACAAACGGGTAGAAAGAAATAGAATTTTAAGAAACATAACTCAAAAATTGAAGTCACTTACTTTTCAAAAATATCATATCCTTATTTTTCTAAACAATTAATAATTACTTAACATACCATTAGGGTGGTGTTTAAGTGGTGTGGTGTCTTTACAAACTTTTTAAGGTCAGTGAGTTATATATTCAATGGCCTCATCAAAAACTGAATGTGATGATGGATGGCTTCTTTGATGATCGGCCCTTTTGTGGTCGTGCTTTCATCGCATGGAGGGTTAACTGGTCCTGCCGAGGCCGCGATTGAGTGAAGAGAGCTTAAGGTAACTTTTATCAAGAAGCGATACTGAAATTCATAACAACGTGCATTGAAAATGGGAGCTGAATATGTATGAAATTCATTGATAATATGTAACCCATACAACTTAGTGATAAAAAAGTAATTACTTAACATTTATCTAGTTTGATCATTATGGTTTTAATTTTTACCATAAACTGAATATGTCATATTAATTACATATGCATCAATGTTTCCGAGCAAAACCGGAAGATATCTGTGGAGATTTGAAATTGAAAAGAACGTTAGAGTTAGCAAAATAAATCTCATTGATGATGAGAACTTAACTATGTTTTAATGTCTTCTTTATTTTCATTTAGTCGTTATAGTTTTGTACTATTTATAAGCTACTTTGCTTTTCAATAAAATGTATTCTCCATTAAAATAGTTTGTGAGTAACATTTGGTATCCGAGCCACATATTGGCCCGATACAGTGAGAGAGTTAACACCATAATATACACGGGTGTGAAAGAAGCACCAGAACGTGTTGGTGTAGCGAGAGAGAGAGGAGAAAAAGAAAATGGCTGAAAATTTTTGTCCAACCAGCAATGCCGAAGTTTGATGGCTACTACGATCATTGGTCATTGCTAATGGAAAATTTCTTAAGAAGTAAGGAAATGTGGAACTTATTCGAAGAAGGCATCCCAACAAAAGACACAGAAAAGAAGATTATTAATGATGCCATATTGAAGGATATGAAGGTTAAGAATTTTTTATTCCAAACTCCTCTCTATTTTATTTTAGAAATAATAATGAAGAATCAGTCGAGCATTTTAGTTGCATTGTTCGTCCTTGTTCTGATGATGGTATTAAGGATGTAAGTTGTGGTATAGAATGCTTTACTATCATTGATGCTGTTGAAAACTGCGCTGATCAAGGATGCAGCGATCATTATGTCAAAGCATATGTCAATGTACAACCTCCTTTATCATTATAACTGACCGATGCCAATGCAGCTTGTATTTAGAGTGATTTTTCTTTTTTCATCTCACTTTCTTTATCTATGTACTTCTTCCCACTTATATTTCATTTGAATGCATTTTGATTTAATTAAGGTGTTAAAAAAAGCTATTGAAAGAGAAATTTTGGAGACAATCCTTGACAAATCTACTTCAAAAGCAATATGGAAGTCAATGAGGCAGAAGTATCAAGGATCCACAAAGGTGAAAAGAGCGCAACTTGAAGCATTACGAAAGGAGTACGAGTTGTTATCTATGAAAGAAGGTGAGAAGATCGATGTATACACCTTGCTAGAATGCTTGCTATTGTCAACAAGATGAAAGCAAATGGAGATGTTTTAACCTCAAGTTCTGTAGTTTCAAAGATTCTACGTTCACTCACTCCAAATTTTAACTATGTGGTATGCTCCATCATGGAATCGAATGATTTGGATCACCTTTCGATTGATGAGTTGCATGGAACTTTGCTGGTACATAAACAAATGATGATTGGCCAACAAGAAGAAGAACAAGTGTTGAAGGTGTCAACAGAATTCAACCCAAGAGGACGAGGAACGGGAACATATAGAGGAGAGGTAGAGGTAGAGGTAGAGGTAGAGGTAGAGGTAGAGGTAGAGGTAGAGGTAGAGTAGAGGTAGAGGTAGAGGTAGAGGTAGAGGTAGAGGTAGAGGTAGAGGAGGTAGAGGTAGAGGTAGAGGTAGAGGTAGAGGTAGAGGCTTCATGGAATAAGTCTTGTTCAATGCTATAAATGTAGAAAATTAGGACACTATCAAGATGAGTGTCCAGAATGGGATAAAGATGCCAACTTCGTTGAGAATGATGGCGAGGAGTCTATTGTTTTAATGGCTATAAGAGAAGATGCAGTTAAGGAGAAGGCCTTAATGACAGATGTGGAAGAGAAACAAGATAGAACAAATCAAGTATGGTTCCTTGATTCAGGCTGCAGTAATCATATGAGTGGAGAAAGATCATGGTTTTGTGACTTTGATGAGTCATTCAGACACAAAGTTAGACTTGGAAATAATTTCAGAATGGATGTCATGGGAAAAGGCAACGTGAGACTTACTGTTGATGGAGTGACACATCTCATCACTGATGTATATTACATTCCTGAGCTGAAAAATAACTTGATTAGTCTCGGTCAAATTCAGGAGAAGGGAGCCTCTATTTTGATCAAAGATGGGTCCTGCAACATATATCATCCAAGTAAGGGTTTGATTATTAAATCAGTAATGTCTACTAATCGAATGTTTATTTTAAATGCTAGTGTATCATCAAATGAGGCAGCATGTTTTAAGACACTGAGTGAAGACGAGACACACTTATGGCACTGTCGTTTTGGCCATCTTGGTTACAAAGGGTTAGTAAGCTTGAAACAAGAAGATATGGTATCAGGACTTCCAGAAATCAAAACACCTACAAAATTGTGTAAGATTTGTTTGTATGGAAAGCAACATAAAGAGCCCATTCCAAAGAAGAGTTCATGGAGAGCGACGAAAAAACTTCAGTTGATACATTCGGATTTAT
Source organism: Sedum album (assembly GCA_006409495.1). Classification (NCBI taxonomy): domain Eukaryota; kingdom Viridiplantae; phylum Streptophyta; class Magnoliopsida; order Saxifragales; family Crassulaceae; genus Sedum; species Sedum album. The sequence continues at coordinate 10,831 of QZGG01000912.1, forward strand.
GTGGACCTATTACTCCGAGTCTAGCAGTAAAAAAAGGTATATAATGACATTTACTGATGATTATTCACGAAAAACTTGGTGCTATTTTTTAACAGAAAAATCTCAAGCATTTGAAATGTTTAAGAGATTTAAGGTTGGAGTTGAAAGAGAGGCAGGTGTACTGCTTCAATGCTTGAGAACAGATAGAGGCGGAGAATACAACTCTAAAGAATTTAAGGAGTATTGTGAAGTGCAAGGTATAAAGAGACAACTTACTGCTGCTTATACACCACATCAAAATGGTGTAGCTGAACGAAAAAATAGAACTATTTTAAACATGGTTCGGTGCATTTTGAAAGAGAAAAGCGTTCCTAAATGTTTCTGGCCCGAAGCTACAGCTTGGTGCACATATATCTTGAATAGAAGTCCTACCTCAGCATTGCAAAAGAAAACACCCAAGAAGCTTGGAGCGGTCTCAAGCCATCAGTAAGTGCTTTTAGAGTGTTTGGGAGTGTTGCTTATGTTCACGTTCCTAAGGAAAAGAGGAAGAAGTTGGATGAGAGAACTTTGAAGTGTGTGTTCTTTGGCATCAGTGAAGAGTCAAAAGCTTACAGACTCTATGATCCGATTACTAACAAAATCATTATCAGTAAGGATGTGGTGTTTGATGAGAATGATGATTGGAAATGGAATCAAGAGACAAGTAAAGATGTGTTCAAATGGAATAGTGACAGCGAGTTGGATGATGAAGACTTGAATCATGAGAATTCTAAGGGCATTGAAAAACCTAATGAGTAGAGGATGATACACCTAACAAATGGAAACAAATGTTGAAAAACAAGGAAGACAAAGGAAGTCCTCGGTTTGGCTAAAAGATTATGTTTCAGGAGAGTATTTAGATGATGAAGAAGATCATATTACTAGTAACATGGTTATGTTTACATCTGCCACCGATCCAACTAGTTTTGAAGAAGCTGTAGAAGATTTAAAATGGAGAAAAGCAATGGATCAAGAAATAGAAGCAATTAATAAAAATGATACATGGGAGTTGTGTAAATTACCACATGGAGCAAATGCAATCAGTGTGAAGTGGGTTTTTAAAACTAAGTACAATGAAAACGGTGTTGTTGACAAATATAAAGCAAGATTAGTGGTAAAGGGTTATGCTCAAAAACAAGGAGTAGACTATACTGAAAGTGTTCGCTCCAGTTGCAAGATGAGATACTATAAGAGCTATTATTGCCCTTGCCGCACAAAAAGGTATGAAAGTTCATCAACTTGATGTAAAAAGTGCATTTCTTCAGGGGAAGTTGTCCGCAACAATATATGTAGAGCAACCACAAGGGTATGAGCAAAAAGAGCGAAGGTTATGTGTACAAATTAAAAAGGGCTCTCTACGGACTTAAACAGGCACCTAGGGCTTGGTATAGTCGTATAGAATCCTATTTCACACGGACCGGCTTCTTGAAGTGCCCATATGAACCAACCCTGTTTGTGAAAGGTTGATGATCAAGGTAACATGCTTATAGTTTCCTTGTAAGTTGATGTCTTGATTGTTACAGGACAGGAAGCTAAGCAAATAGAGATTTTAAAGCTCACATGAAGTCAGAATTTGACATGTCCGACTTAGGAGAAATGCGATATTTTCTTGGAGTAGAGATATACAAGACAATGCTGGAATTTTCATTTGTCAAAAGAAGTACGCCCAAGAGCTTCTTGAAAAGTTTAAGATGCAAGAATGTAATCATGTGAATATTCCCATCGTTCCGGGGTGCAAACTGATCACGGATGACGGAGTACAAAGGTTGATGCTTATGTATACAAGCAAATGGTGGGGTGTCTTATGTACTTGGTGTCTTATGTACTTGGCAGCAACAAGACCTGACATCATGTTTGTTATTAGTCTTGTAAGTCGGTTTATGGAAAAATCAAGTGAGCAACACATGTGCTGTGAAGAGAGTGTTAAGATATATCAAAGGAACAGTTGACTTGGTTTATACTATAAAAAGAATGGCAGTTCAATTTTAATAGCATATTCCGATAGTGATTATGCTGGAGATCTCGATACAAGGAAGAGTACATCAGGATCGGCTATGTTTTTGAGTAGTGCAGCAATTTCATGGTCTTTAAAAAACAATCTGTGGTCACATTATTGACAACCGAAGCTGAATTTGTTTCAGCTGCTGCATGTGCATGTCAAGTAGTATGGTTACGAAGAATTCTTGATGCTATTGGATTGCCTCAGACAAATGGAACGGTGATTTACTGTGACAATGTTTCTACTATAAAGCTCTCAAAGAATCCTGTTTTGCATAAAAGGAGTAAACATATAGATGTGAGGTTTCATTTTCTTAGAGACTTGTCCAACGAAGGAGTTGTTGATTTGGTGTACTGCAGCTCTCAAAATCAGGTTGCTGATATATTAACAAAGCCTTTGAAGTTGGACTTATTTGAGAGGTTGAGAGGACTCCTCGGAATGTGCAAGCTACCAAGAACAAACTGTGGCTGAGAGTCACAGTTTGGGAGAAGGAATGTGGAGATTTGAAATTGAAAAGAACGTTAGAGTTTGCAAAATAAATCTCATTGATGATGAGAACTTAACTATGTTTTAATGTCTTCTTTATTTTCATTTTTTTTTTTTTGATTAAAAGCTGTTGACCAGCCAGAAACAAACTTGAAGACAAAAGAGAAGCGATAAAGCCCAGAAAAAGGGAAGGAAACTATGCGGCCACAATGCTTGATAAGAACCTGGGAACAGAGTGAGTCAAGAGCCACGAGATCCTTGCAGTTTTGGCAAATTTTGCTGCCTTATCCGCAACTGAGTTCTCCTCCCTGAATATATGCCCAATTGTCCACCCAGGATGTGATTCGAAGAAGTTCAAACAGAGCTTCAGCCAATCTCCCTCTTTACCATATCTCAGGTGACCCATGCTTATGGCAATGACGATTTCCTGGGAGTCCGAGAGGAATTTAGCCTTCTCAAGCCTAAGATGGTCTGCCATTTTTAAACCTGCAAGAAGAGCTAACCCCTCAGCGTCTCTTGAACAGGAGATCGGTTCATCATAGCCAACGTTGATAGCATGTACTATCCCCCGCGACCACCAAACAGCAGCATATCCCATGGTTCCATTCCTTGACCAGGAACCGTCGCAATGAATAGAAGGAATCAATTCTGAGGTCTGATCCTGCTGAAGGCAGTGCGCCAACATGGTGTCACATTGATATAGAACTGAGGATACCTTCCAACAAGATGCAGAGAAGCTACAATCATTAGAGCCATGTATAATTCGGTTTCTAGCATCCCATGTAGCCCAAACGGCGCAAATGAGTTTCCTGAAATCAGAGATTGAGCTGGAGTTGAAACACGCAAACAGCCAGTCCGCTGTGGTGGAGCAAGAATATTGAAACAAATTCCTGGGCAGCTTAATCTCTTCACCAATGGCCTTAATTCTCCAACAGTCTTTGAATAAATGAAGGGGGATTCAGGCTTGTAGTCGCAGAACACACATTTTAAGCATGTAATACAGCCTCTTCTATAGAGATTGATTGCATCCGGGAGACCGTTGTGATATAACCGCCAGCAGAATATCTTGATCTTGTCCGGTAGATTTAAGCTCCAAATAACTTTCCAGAATCTAGACAAAGCCTCAGGGTCAGAAGATTCGCCATTGCTCATGTGTGATTTCGACTGCAGGTACCAGTATGCTGATTTCGTTGAAAACTCGCCAGAGCTCGAAAGAGTCCATAAAACCTCGCCTGCAGCACTGCCTTCACGAAGACCCTCCCGCAGCTCACCCTTAACTTTAATAATTCCTCTCCATGCATGAGAAGGTCGCCATCCGACAGCCGCATCCAGCAGGTCTCCTTGAGGAAAATATCGGGCTTTGTATAATTTGCTAAGGAGGAGGTCGGTTTAGAGAGTATTCGCCAGGCTTGTTTCATCAAAAGGGCGTCATTAAAAGCAGCTAATTGTCGGAACCCTAGTCCCCCTTTCCGCTTTTCATGGAACATGGTTGATTTCGGCACCCAATGTGTACTATTCTTATTTCCATTTGAAGACCACCAAAATCGAAGGAAACTTTTTTGCAGACGGTCACATACTGACAATGGCAGCTTGTAGCATTGCATCGCGTATACTGGAATGGATTGACAGACCGATTTGATGAGGGTTGCCTTGCCCGAGCGAGATAACAGCTTGTTGTTCCAATCCTTTATTCTCCTATCCACTTTATCCTCCAAAGCACCAAACACTTGCCTTTTATTTTGCCCTATTGTCATGGCCAAACCAAGGTATTTTGAATGTTTGTCCACCCAAGGCACCCCCATGACTCTGCTGATATCATCCCTCAATTGATCAGCAACGTTCGGACTGCAGACTAGCTCTGATTTTGTGTAGTTAATACTCTGACCTGATAGCAACTCGTAGCAATTGAGAACCTCCTTAACCGCTTTGATTTCATTGAGATCCGCCCTGAGAAAGATCATACTGTCGTCTGCGAATAGAAGATGGGTGATGGCTGGAGCAGTTCTGCTGATTCGGATGCCTTGGATTCTGCCTTGATCAACCAGAGCATTCAACGAAGCAGAAATCCATTCAGAGGCGATAATGAAGAGATAGGGTGAGATTGGATCGCCCTGTCGGATTCCCCTGTTTGGAGTGAAAAGGCCTGAGTGGTTATTGTTCAATTTAACTCTATATTTCACCGAGCGGACACACTGCATAATTTTGTCAATCCATCGATCATCAAATCCAAGAGATGCCATCATCTTTTCAAGAAACGACCATTCCAATCGGTCAAAAGCCTTGCTCATGTCCAGCTTAAGTGATATGTATCCCGTGCCGTTCCCTTTTCTGGTTTTGATGTAATGGCCAATTTCGTGAGCAATCAGGATATTGTCAGTAATCAATCGGCCAAACACAAACGCACTCTGGTTTAGGGAGATCACATCTGGAAGGAGAGCTTTCAGCCTATTTGCTAGGACCTTTGTAATAAGCTTCATAACCACATTGCAGAGACTAATAGGGCGGAACTCCTCCATTCTCGTCGGGTTGGCACATTTGGGAATGAGAACTATCTCTGTGTGGTTGAGTCGGGTATTTAACTGGCCATCGTTTAAGAATTGTAAAGCCATCGAGGTAACAACAGGTCCTACCATCTCCCAGTGTTTCTGGAAGAAACAGGCCGGAAATCCATCAATGCCGGGAGCTTTATTAGGTCCGAGCTGAAAAAGAGCAAGTTTGACTTCTATCGAGGAGGCTGGCGCACAAAGTTGTTCATTCATAGCACCGGTAACTTTCCTGCAAACAATGCTAAAGGGGAGACCACGATCAATGTAATTAGGATCAACATTAGATTGAAATAGATTGATAAAATAACACCTTGCAACATCCAGGAGGTCTTTAGTATCAGTAACTATGTCCCCCATGGAAATTGATCAATTTTTCAATCTTATTTGCCTTCTTTCGTTGAGTAGCTTTAGCGTGGAAAAATCTTGTATTCCGATCCCCATTTTTGAGCCATTCAACACGAGATCTCTGGCTCCAAAGAATCTCCTCACGAGCTAACCATTCATCCATGCATTTAGCTAATTCCTTTTCTTTGTGGATTACATCAAGTGTGCGCGAAGAGGATTGCAGTAGGCCAATTTGGGCTTTAATTTTAGAAACAGATGCTAGTGAATTAAATAATGCGTATGGTTGTGTGTTAAAGTATAGATATGAGAAGGAAAAAAGTGAATGTTTGTGTAGATATCATTCAGGAACATTTAAGAAAAATGAAGAGAATTGGGATATAAATAAAAAGGAATTAGCTGCAGTAAGATATGGATTATTAAAATTTGAACCATATATTTGTTTTAATAAGTTTTTATTAAGAATAGATAATAGTACAGTTAAAGCATGGATAACGCAAAAATTAAAAAAATAGTATTATTAGAAAAGATGTAAATAGAATTATTACAGATATTATTCAATATAATTTTTCAGTAGAATTGATTAAAAGTAAAAATAATTTTTATGCAGATAAACTTTCAAGAAATGATGTTGAAGCAAATGGCTGATCTTATGGAAATAGTTAATAAGATAAAGGAAGACAAGGAAGTCTTAAGGACAGAAAGAGACCAGTTAAAGGAAAAGTTAGAAAAGTATGAAAAAGAAGAGATTGCTGAAAGCCAAGTAAGTGTTAAGTTACCTTCAAGTTTATCTGCATAAAAATTATTTTTACTTTTAATCAATTCTACTGAAAAATTATATTGAATAATATCTGTAATAATTCTATTTACATCTTTTCTAATAATACTATTTTTTTAATTTTTGCGTTATCCATGCTTTAACTGTACTATTATCTATTCTTAATAAAAACTTATTAAAACAAATATATGGTTCAAATTTTAATAATCCATATCTTACTGCAGCTAATTCCTTTTTATTTATATCCCAATTCTCTTCATTTTTCTTAAATGTTCCTGAATGATATCTACACAAACATTCACTTTTTTCCTTCTCATATCTATACTTTAACACACAACCATACGCATTATTTAATTCACTAGCATCTGTTTCTACTATCCAAACAAATTTTCTATTTTCTCTGGATATTCTAATTTTGGTAATTTACTACATATCCTTTTAATTTTCTTTATTATTTCTTTATCTGCATCATGCCAACTCCATTGAACATCTTTTTTCAATTTCTTTTGTAATGGTAACAATAATTCTGATAGTCTAGGAATGAACTCTCTTACTTGATTTACTATACCTAAAAATGATTGTAATTCTTTTTTAGTATTTATCTCTTCTATATGCTTAAGTATTTTTTCACATATATGAGGTTGCATCTTAACTCCTCCTATATCAATTTCATGTCCTAAGAATTCTATCTGGTTTTTAAATAAATCAGTTTTCTTCTTAGATAAACTTATTCCTTTTCTATAAGTAATATCTATAAAATTTAATAAGATTTTAATATGCTGTTCTTTTGTTTTAGTGTATATTAATATATCATCTATATATATTACTATGTTTTCTAATTCTCCATATATATTATCCAATTCCTGGAATCTACCTGGAGCATTTTTATATCCAAAAGGTAAAACATTCCATTCATAAAATCCATTAGGTACACTAAATGCAGTTAATTGTTTACTTTCCTCTGTTAACTTAATATGGTGAAAACCTGACTTACAATCAAACTTACTAAACCATTTGTATCCTTGAATTTGCTTTATCTTAAGTATTTTATTTGGTATAGGATAATTATATGTTTTTGTTTTGGTATTTAATATCCTATAATCTATTACCATTCTACTCTTTCCTCTTTTTATTTCTGAATGTTTATTTACTATAAATGCACTGCTACTATGCTTACTATTAGACTTCTGTATTAATCCTCCTTGTAATAACTCATTTATATGCATCTTAAATTTCTCTAAATCTTTTTCTGTATTATTAAATGGTTTTTGCCGAATAATACTATTTGGATCTATTAACTCTATCTTAACCAATGTTTTATGTTTTTCCCAATTTGCTAAAGGATCTTCATTATAACATTTTTCTAATTGTTTTTCTATTTCTTTTTCATCAATACTAAATATTTCTTCTACTGTATTTATCACTTTATATCTTACTTCCTGTGTTACTTTTTCATCTCCCTTAATCCACTCACTTCTTACTCTCTTTTGATTCTTAACTATAATTGCTCTAACTTTTTTATTATCACAATTTGTAGTAAAACTAATATAATTTTTATGTACTTCCATAGGTAAATATAATTCAATAAAATTTCTTCCTATTATAATATCTTTATTTTCTAATTCATAACAATACACTCTAGGAATTTTTAATTTCTTATCAAATATTTGTATGTATATATCATCATTATAGTATTCTATCCTATTTCCTTCTCCATTAAAACTTTATAAGTTTAATTGACTTTTTAATTTTTTCCATTCTGGTAAACAATTTTGACTAAATATTGTAACTGATGCTCCTGTATCTATTAATCCTGCATAATATCTATTTAAATATCCTGGATATATTACTTTAAATAAAATATTCATTCAGTCATATTTCTATACAATACTTTCATTATTTCCTTTTTCTTATTATTATCTATGTTTTCTATTATTTTTTCTTTTATTTCTTCAGGAAATTCTTTTATTACTCTAAATATTTCTAATTTTTCCCTTTTCTGTAGTCCAATACCTTAATGCCTCATATTTTTTACCATTTTTTATTAACGTATTATAAAATCTCATAGCTTCTAATATTACTTCATCATCACTAATCATCCTGAACTATTTCATTTCTATCATAAATATCATATATATCATGCCTAATTCTTACTGTATTGTCTACAAACCTTCCTATTACTATCTCATTTATTATCTCTATTTCTCTATTCCTCCAATGTCTATTAAATAAATAACCCATTCCTGTTATTATACCTTCATTAATAATACTACCATGAGATAATGATATTTGATGCATGATGTCTATATCTATTTCATCTAACCTGTCATTTATTAATACATCTATTATTCCTGTTATTTTATGCTTAATTTCTTCCGGTAAATCTTTCAATACATACAATATTAATATCTTTAATATCTTTTCCTTGTCTGATAACTGTTCCTTAAATAAGTCATGACATCCGTCATTATAATAAATCATCTTTTCTATATTATCTTGATTCATGAGCTATATCTCTCTTTGTACTCTAAATTCTACCTGTTTATGTGTAAACGTTAGATTTTTCTGATTAATTGACCATGGTTGTACCGTTTCTAAAAATGGTATTCCTAATACACATTTATTTTGTACTATTATTACTTCAAATTCTATAAGTATTTCTTGTCCTGCTATAATTAAAATAGTTTTAGTTTTCCCCATTTAGTTGTTGTACTACTTGATCCTTCTATTCCTATGATTTGCATACTTGTGTTTTCTAAATCTTTTAATTTTATCATATTTTCACTTATAATATTTATGTTTGATCCTGTATCTATAATGATTTTAATATCCTTATATGTTTTCTTAATTATACCTTTAATGGTAAATTGTTGTATATCTTGTCTATTATATGTTATTATATTTTTGTTATTATTTATTCTTGTTAAGGCTAATTCTATTTCTTTATCTTCATCAGGTTCTAAAAATACTATTACTTCTTGTTGTATTGGTTTTAATAATTCCCTAAATTGTCTATCTATATGAATGGTTTCTAATTTAGTTTGTGCTTTTATATTGTGATGTGTACTTATTATATATGCATGTTTACACCTTATTGACATAACCTTACTTCCTGGGATCATTTTAATACCACTTAACTTATAGTATAATGTGTAAGTCTTATCTATATTTTTATCTGCTAAACTTGCAGTATATCTTGGGTTTATTAAAAAATTTACTTTTCTATATATTAAATTCCCTCTTAGTTTTGCTATTATGAATTTCTCTATTGGGTGTATTATTCTTTCATCAACTAGCATTATTTCTATATTTGTATCTATACCTTCCTGAAATGTTGCTTTTATTATGATTTCTGTTGCTGCTAATTCTACATATCTATATAACTCATTTGTTTTTATTTTACTTATTTCTTCATTTATATGTCTTTTATTTAATAAAGGTAAACACATTTTTCCTGATACATCTTTTATATCTAATACTATTTCCTTATCTGAAATTACTATAATTTCTTCTTTTTGTTTCTTAATTTGACTCCATAAATTATGTTTAAATATATCTGTACTTAAGATAAAGTCTACTTTTTCTATTTCTTTATATTTCTTTTTATCAAACATTATTTTTTGTCCTACTTCTTCTAATTCATTATTTTCTTCTAAATATAAGTCACTCATATTCTGAATCAGTTTCTGTTATTTCTGTACTATATATATAATCTAATTCTTCTTCTCCTAAGGCTATAGTATATACTTTTTCTTCTCCTATTACTTGTTCTACATATTCCTCTCCTAATTCATATTCTATTATTTCAATGTTTATATAATTATTATATGGATTATATCTGTTATTAAAATTAGTATTTCTTTTCTCTTAACAATCTCTACTTATATGTCCTATTTTATTACAGTTATAACATCTACATGTTTTCCGATTAGGTGTAAATCTCTTATAATGTTTTCTTTTTATGTACATAGGTTTCTTCTTTCTATATTTTTGGTAATTTTTTACTCTTTTAAATTTCTTATATGGTTTATTTTTTTTATATTTCCTATATTTTGTTTTAGGTCTTCCACTACATCCAAAATTAGGAACCTCATAACTTGGACAACAATATGCCGATTCTTTAACTTTTCTTTTCATCAATTTCTCTTCTTTCTTATTCTGACAATATCCTTCATACCATGTTTTAAGATAACTTATTCTTTCTCCTAGTGTGTTCGACCTAGGAACTGATAAATAATCTTTTGTAACTAATATATTTACTGGATACGGTAGCTTATCATAAAATAATTGTTTCATATTATCTTCTTGTTTTTCATAATTTCTCATTTTATAATAATTTATCCTAAATGCACAGATATACTGTTCTAAATATGTGGGACACATACTACATATTTCCATATCTTTTAATGTATTATATGCATTCATTTGATTTATTTTTTCTTGATTACTATCCGCATTAAGATTTCCAAATTCTCTTCTAATGACTATCTCAGATTTTCTTAGCATTTCTATACTCGTTGTTATTGGTTTTTCTCCATCTAAATCTGTATTTCCTGCTAATATCTTTTTATCTTGTTCTGAAACATTGTTTAAATATGATTTTACACTTCCTGTTATTGTTCCCATTATATAATTATAACTATCTCCTAAACTTATTTTATTTTCTATTAATCTTGCTGTTGTTGTTCCTATCCAATTCTGCAATTCTTGTTCTATATTTATTGGGCAATCTAAATTTAATAAATTCGGATCTTTATCTTCTTGTGGCTTATATTGGTCTGTTCTTCTATTCCATAATGTTTCTCTTCTATTTTGCCTTATTCTTTCTCTTGCATTATAATCCCTTTCATTAGCATATTCTGGTCTTTCTTTATATACTCTAGACATATTTATTTCTTCTTGATGTTCTATTTTTGATTCTGTTAATGCTTCTTCTTCTAAATTTGTATATCTCATTTGTTCTTCTAGTTTACTAGTTTCATCATCTGTTGAACTTATGTTCATAACTTCTCCTATAGTTTCTATAGGTTCATCACTACTTTGGTCTTCATTATTTTCTAGTTCTGGCTGTATTTCTACTTCCTTATTATCTATTTTATCTTTTATTTCTAATATTTCCTGCTTTAATCCTATTATTTCTGTTTCTATATTAGCCTTTATTTCATACATTTCTTCTCTTTTTTTTTTACTTCTATTTTTAATTCTTCTACTTTTTCATTAACCCTTCTTATGTTTTTATCTAGTTGAGTTATATTTATCTTTATTTGTTTAAATTCTTTTTCATTATATTTTTGATTTTTCGTTATCAACTCATATAAATCATTTATAGTTTTCTGTTGTTTATCTATTTGTGTATTATCTGTTTCTAAATCTTCTAACTTACCCATTTCCTTTCTCATTCTTAATATTCTTTGTAATTCTGTTTCTACTAATAGTTTTTCTGGATCTATTAATGAATAATCTCTTCCTTCTATTTCTATAAATTTCCTTCCTAAATTTGTACTCTTAATATCAAATTTCCCCATATGTTTAAATTCTTTTGTTATCTTATCTATCGTTATTTCTCCTTTATTCATCCCTAACATACTCAAATTCCTGTTTTATAATTTTTCCTAGTTTTAATCCTGGTATCATATTACTATACACATATTCTTGTGTTTCTGATTTTATTCTTATTCTCTTTTCTATGTCTTCATATTTATCTTCTACCTTAATACTTGTATTGCCATTATTATTTCCTTCTAATGTTTCTAGTATTTTCCTAATTTCTTCTTTTATAATAAACAATTCTTCATGAGTAGTTTTTATGTTTCTATTCATTCTCATTAGATTTTTATTACTGCTTCCTCTTCTGATAGTTCTATAAAATTCATTTACTTGGTGTATATGTTTCTATCTTATTTTTACCCTTATTTGTTTCTGGTGGAATTCCTACTGCTCTTGATATTTTATCTATTTTTTCATTTATTTTTTCTATTTGTTGCCTTAATTGTTCAATTTTTATTTTTTCTGGGGTATTATCTATAACTATGCTTGGATTTGGTCTCATTGTTTCTGCTATATTTTCTGGTAATTTTCCTAATTGCGTATTTATTTTATCTTTATCATTGTTCTGTATTGCTGAAATTAATGCATCATTTTCTGCATCCCATGAGCCTAACTTTTTATATAAGAATAGATTTGTCCAATTAAGTTGCTTATGTTCCTTAGTTCCGTAAATTCCTGCTATCATAAATGGCACAAATTCCGCAAATCTATCTAGAAATATTTGATAACTATTTGATGGTAATTCATTTATATCATGCTTATAACTTGTCAAACTAACTGGTTTTAAATTTTTTGCATTAAATATAGTTTTTTCTTGATTCATGATAATACTCTTCAGAACAACTCAGAACACTCTTTCTTTCTTACAGTCTAATCCTAGTATTAGATTTATTCTTTTATTCCTAAGAATAGTTAGTGTTCTACACATACTATATGAATTAAGCATAACAACACATCCTTTGGTTATTAATACTAACATAAGTTTGAGCAAAAACGTCCATTTTTCCGCCCTTGCGTACTTTTCTAGGACAACGGTGCTCACGGTATGTTAATATTACTCACCCTGGAGTGTATCCTTAACTTTATATAGTTGTGATCCTAACGTTTCCCAAGTTTTAAAAGAACTAACACATAAGATTAAAACTGTAATTCAGAAAGAGTTGCCTGATTAGCTCATACATACCTGATCTCTGTTAATCTCCATTGGTTTTTTCGTTTGTTTATCTTGTCTTTTTCCTTAATGGGCTCTGATACCACAGTGCTTGCGAGAGTGTTTTTTGAGAGAGAGTATGAGCGGAATGACTGATGATGTACTGGTGGTTACCCTTTTTCTATCGAGTAACTGTGATAAAAGTAAAAATTGAGACGTGATGCTCAAAACTAAAAAATGAAAGCCAACTCATATGAAATATAACTTTATATAAAACTAGGCATACCTGCATCAGTAACATCAGCTTCTCCTGATGCAACAGCTTCTGCAGCCTGGTTTAACGCAATTGCACATGCTTCAGCGGATGCAAAGCGGGCACACTTTTTTCATCATATGCTTTACTAATATCTAAATTCCCCAGTTCCTCAATTTCACAAAGGCTCACCTGTCCGTAATCATCAGCCCAAGTAACGGAGCGAGATTGCTTTCTTACACCTGAAGATTTCAATGAGGATTTGTGCATGCTTTCACACAATTTTGGAATACCATCAGCACTAGCTTCCTCCTCTGTTGTTGTAGGACCAGAAATAAGGCACACTCCAACTTTCGTCGCAGCTTCTTTGTCTTTAACGCGAGTTTTCTTTTCTAAATTTGAAACTTTCTTATCTTTTTCCACATTTCTTTTGGAAGGATCATCGGACGATTCAAATAAGGTAAACTGGTGATTGGCATCCATTCCAGGTGGAGGCATCTTTGATACGCTATACTCATCACCGGTAATTATACAACTGGTGAAGTTCATGTCATCAAAAAATGAACTTTGCTTTGCTTTTTGAGCAGCTTTAGTCACTACAATGCATAACATAGAAAGATAATACAAGCACGTCAAACTTTCAGGAGCAGCAAAGACGGGAAATATACAAGAATATGAAAGTCACTGGTTTATCAAGATGAATAACAAAAAAATTCCAACTTTCAAGTTCACCTTTCTTCTGCTTTCCCAGTTGAGATGGCTGAGGATTACGATTTCTGCGAGGCACATAACCCTCTATAGCATTTGAAGGGCCAGCCAAGTTCTCCACATACATACTTCCCCCATTTAAATCAGTCTTCTCTTGAATTCTCAACTCGGAAAAACCCAAATTCCTATTCGCGCTCGAACCCTCACTTTCACTACCTAAACTCAAACCTTCAAACCTTTTCATAACTTTTTCTATCTTATCCGGGTTCAAATCCGATGACCGTTCCTCCTGCAAACTAACAGCAAACGCCCTACTATTAACAACACAAGTATCCGAACAATACTTATCCATCTCCTCCAAATCAAACACTTTATGCTCCTTCAAAGACACACGGTACCGACCATTCCTCCTTTTCTCACCAGACAAGTTATTCACACAAAGTGGATACCCACAAAGCTTCAAAATATTTCTTTCAGTAACAACATCTTCATAATCACCTCTACACATCAACGACCCAGCTAGCATCAGCCTCTCCTCCTCCCTAGTTCCATCCAAAAGCACCAATTGCAACTTATACACGGCATCCTTCACAGCAAAACCCTCAGTAACACCCATAGCCTAAAGCTCCTAACTTTCTGCAAATAAGCAAGGCTTCAGAAGAAAAACTTAAACAAATATTGGATGGAACCCAAAACCCATCCAATTCCAAACCTCTTAACTCCACGCCCTAATTCATCAAAAACAACACCTCGTCGCAATATTCAGAACCACAACTAGATCCTAACACAGTATAATCCAGTATAATCCTAGCACGAAGGAAAATAATACTCGCGGAGGGTAAAGAGCGATGGCGCTGGCGGAGAGTAGAGGGTCGGAAGCGAGCGAATCGAGTCGAGTCGGGTCGGGTCGAGGTTGCGATGGAGGGATTCGCTGGTGGATTTGTTTTTGAGGGTAAAATTGGTATTTTTCGATCTTGAATTTTTTTTGTGTTTTTGAATAAAAAGCTATTAATTAATAATGCACGTGTTTTTTAGGGTTTGGATGAAAAAAATAATTCCTAATATAAATTTGAGCGAGTTGAACTCGGAAAGAATAAATAAGGAAAGAGGTTCCTAACTTGTGATGAATGAGAGATATATAAACAAATACATAGCAGAGGTTTTTGACATAAACAAAACACAATGGCTAATGCACGTGTGATACAAAAGGCCAAGGAAATCTAGGAGAAGATTGCCAACGCAAATCAACCATTGAATGGTGTATACATGAACCAGGATGAGGCTGACTTGTACCTCGAGGTAAACCAGTGCATGATAGAGCTCCAACCAGAATCTGAAAGGACCCCTGAATGCATGAAAACTTTGGAGATTTACTCGAGGTAAACAATTGGCTTCCTTTTGGTTGATGTGGATGGACAGGAAGTTGACAACTAGTTTGACAAGCGTGGATCATCCTCAGCAGGATGAGTTGTGCCCCGTTTGCTTGGAGAAGCTAAGTGGAGAGCCTTGTTGTCCTCATGAAGTAGTAGAAATAGTTGAAAGAAATTACGCTGCTGAATCTATAGCTTTTGGTCGTTGGCTTCTTGAGATGATGAATTCGAAGGACACAGGTCATGCCTTGCTCACATGTGTTTCACGGCAAGTGCATCAGCCAATGGCTCCGTTGTTGTGTTTTAAAAGACTGTCCTGTTTGTAGGCAGCCTGCAGTTGAAGATAACCATGAGGATATTTGGCTTGATTATGCTGCTACTGTTCGAAGATTTATAGAGTATCAAAAACATCAATACATGCTACATATGACAGGCCAAGTCATTACGTTTTACATTTAGCAACTTAGTAATTAACATCACTAGCAGCTTCCAATCCATACTTTTCTATTTTTAACATGAAAGTAATTTAGGTTTCCTCATCTCAAAATTGTGTATTCACCACTAATAATCATATATATATATACATTGAGAATGTATCATGTGGATCCATCTATTTTGATGGACTCATGGATCTTCTCTTGCATCCGTTGATTGCATTTCTTCAATGCACCATTAATGTGTTGGCACAATCTAGTGCATTGAAAAACTGCAATCAAATAATGCAACAAGAGAAACATGAATCCACAAAAATAAATGGATTCACGTGATACAATCCCTGTATACACTTTCTATTTCATTTAAAAACTCTACAAACCTAGAAAACAACAGACTAGGTCAACATACTCTAATGAACAATTCTTTCGAAAAATATCATTATCCAAAAGAAATGTCATCACCTTTATTAATCAGTATGTGGTAACTGAAGGGTGAAAATGGATAGAATAGAAAAAAGTCTGATGGTGCCCACAAGGGAAGAAGGGAGGTTTCAATTGTTAACAGTGTTGTCATATTCTGAACAAGTTATTCAAATGAAAACCATCCTAAGAATTAGGTAAGTATAGGATACTAGTGCCAACAAGTTTTCACACTAGATACTCATTGCCTACATCATAGTTCTTTACTTTGGGTGCCTTTAATTGCTCTGATCTCCCTGTTTTCTCAATTTGCATCTGAAGGTGTAACAAACCAGGAATCCTACAACAAAAAATTGCATTTTAAAAAATTTATATTTTAGTTTAGTTTTGATAAAGCAACAATTGAAATTTTACCCGTGCCCCTCCAACAATGTAGGGGATATGTGGATGAGATGTGATTGTTACATGTGAATCAATCCCTGTAAGCCTGATTTTATGCCCTTGCCTGATAACAATGTGCGGCATACAATCCTCCTCCCTACGAATATCAAATACTTCAAAATTTGATGTTGGTAATGAAATAGTAAACATATTATCCTTTACTATTTCATGATTTTCTTTTACCTCGAAAGATGCATGTGATTCCTCAAATTTTCATAACAAACATATTACACTTATTAGAAGTAAACTTACTTATACCGATCAACCAAACCATGATGTGCACCCAACCTGCAAAATTTCAGAAATAAATTGAGATTTATGTCAATGATGCACTTTGTTTGCTGGAAATGATTGAGAAGTCTTACATGTCAATAGTTTGTTGTAAATGGAGCACAGAGATGTCACATTTTTTAAAGTCTAATATTGTGAGACATCCGGCGTTAACAACATCTTCAACAACAAAATCCTACAAACATGCAAAAAGTCATATAATTTTCAATGATATGTTACCAAACCACTGGGTAACCATGCACCCTTCCTAAAGAAGATCCTCCTTCCTTCTTTTTTTCAGTCTCCCTAATTTCAATAAAAGATAAGCAACATAGTATAAATATACACTGATTGCACTTGATGCACAATTGCACAACATAATATGAGCACACATCAATTGTATACAAATGCATTAATAAATGCTTCTCAATGCATATGTAATATACAATGATTAGATAGTTAAAAACTTACGGAACACTTATAGATGGATAGTAGACATGAAGCACATTAAAAGTAGTTGCATCTACTACTCCAGACCTATATGAAAAAGTAAACTAATCATACAACATCCTAAATTATAAAAAATTTCTTAAGTTAGTTAAATGATTGACAATGTGATACAAACGGGATTGTTCGTATCGGACAAATAGGTAACCGGTGAAGGAGATGAGAATTGAGAGGACGAAGGGGATGGGAACGAGATGATTTGGGGAAGAGAAGGCAGAGAAGTTGGGTATAGGAAATTAGGGTTCATTCATTGATTCCCTTCTTTTCTGTCTAAGTTTGGCTTTTATACAAAGCCTTACAAGAAACCATATTACTAAAGTAGTACATAAAATACTAATAATTGCAATAATATCCTCTAATTTGATATGCAGCCTGTTAAGTCTCCAATGATGCTCGTATCATTTCCTCCCTTCTTGAAAATGACCTTGTCCTCAAGGTTGTATCTGGTGGCCTTGGTGATGAAAAAATCAAAAACAATTTCACAAGCTGCACTAACAATATGCCTTCCACTAGCAATAACTGTAACAGATGTAGAAACCACATGTCTACCACATATGAAAACTTCATTGCAATGTCCCCATTACCAATGCCGATTCCGTTATCAATTTGAAAATCATGAATAAATGTACCTTGAATAACAAGATGATCATTTAACCGTGCAAAAATATCCATCTGCTGTGTATATGATGAACTCCATTTTGTAGTTGGTTCACCACGGGCACCCAATCCTAATAGAGTGTCACCCAACTTTGCCGCCGACACGTGCATTTCGCCAGCCATCTCAATGAGGTTTGGAAAATGAGATTGTTGCGCGTCAGTTCTTTAGGGGTGAGAATCCTCACGTAACATTCGATGTTGATGTCCTGTATAAGACTTTTTGATGCCATGCTGTTGACAACTTGAAAATTTACTTTGCATCGTCTTCTTTGACTGATCACTTTGTGTGCCACCAGGATCCCAAAATCTACACATGAAAATTATAGCTTTTGGAGATTCCAATTTGTTTAGTTGATGTGCACAATCTGAGTTGAAGCATTGAAGGTCCTTAAGCTTGAAAATAAATAGCGCGTCAGCATTAAAATTACCATCATCCTTCTCATTCGTTGTCAGGTCAACCGTCCGCCGAATAGCCATTTGTTTTCAAAGTGAACCCCGGGTAACTTATTCATGTTGAGATACACAAATTCAAACCATGTCCATACCCCCATCTGTTGTAATAATCCACATACAGTAGATACAATAGCATCCGCTTCAATGAATGTTAACTTTTGTTGTTGGTGTAAAGATTTCCCGGCACAGAGACTTTCAAAAGCACATCCCATTAGCAAAAGCAACTGGAATGAACTTGGGTCCTTTCCAAAATGCTGTAAAAGAATACTTGCCAAGAAACCCCATCAAACCACTCCAAGGTACCTGAAGAAATATCGTGTATGCAGTCCTCCCAAGGTTCATATTATACACAGGAAGCAACACTGGGACAATATTAGAAAAATAATAACCAAGTAAAATTAACGACTTGTTACCATTTCTGCCCACATTAGTCTCCCATAATAATGCTAAAGACTCAACCGCCAGTATGAGAAACATCACTATCTCTAGCTGATCAATGCTCATAACATTTAAAATCCTCACATTGAGAATCACAGAGAAGTTGAACACTATGACAGTCATCCAAACCATGTTCATGGGTAAATAGAGAGCATTCACTAAAATATCAAGGTTCTTCAGTAGTCCAGGCTCAGGCACAATAATAATATTAGCCTCCAAGATCTTCCTTAAACTCAAAACAATAGTGGCTGAATTGTCTAACCAAAGTGCATAGACAAAACCCACAAATGAAGATTAACATGCCTACCAATCTCAGACCACAGAGGAGTTTGTGAATGCCTCCCAATGATTAAGTTGATTTGCTGGACAGTCAATGCATATACCTGCTTCATTTTGCCCCTCACATAAAAAGAAGTAATAGAGACAGTCTGCAATGTAAATTTAAATTCCATGTCTTTGTCAAGAAGCCCATTCATTTGGATTGAAGAGAGTGCTAAACGTCGACATTCCGTATCATGCCACATGCCAAAATTTACCAAATGTTTAATGGTAGTAGTATTAGTAGAAATGAGGCGTATTCTTGCACTGAATAATCCGTCTGGCCACGGATCTAAACTTAATGCGGACAATATAGAGCACTGGAGTAAGTAAAAATCTATCTTACTTGTACTTCGCAATATGTTCAGTGCAAAGAACCTGTGTTGATTGAACTCGACTAACATCTCATACAACTCTGAATCCACTGTCATCTCTTTTGTTTCTACTTTAGGAATATCAACAATCTTTATCTGCCAACAAGCCATCACCAACCACAAAATAGTCTTTGTATCTTTACTCCTAGCCCATGTGTATGGTTCTTTATAACAACCAACAATAAAAAAGACAGCGACGTCATTCCAAAACCTGACAACATGATCCTCAAAACCAAGCCAGTGTAGTCTCCAAAGTATCGTCATAGTAAGAATAAAATCCAGTTTATCAAAACACTCGGACTTCAACAAATTAAATTCTATCAACCGTGCTTTACAGTGATATAAGCCAATATCAAGAACAACATCAGGAGGCTGAGGAGGTATGCTCAACTGAGGTAACAGTAACATGAATGACATACCTCTTAATGTCCATAAGATGTCTGCACTTTGACTTAAATGATATGGCATAACATTATGCTTAAACCTCTCATAGACCATTTGACAAACACCTAATGTGCTGCTTTTAAAAATGCCATCAAGATGATAAGATGAATTCACAGTTCCAGATTCCACGCATCCATTTTCACTAAAATACTTGTCATCTTGTAAGATTATAATTGGTGGAAGGTGAGAAGGTACCTCTACTTGAGATTTCTGAGTTTGAGAATGAACAGAGGCATCATATGATGAACAATATATATTCAGCGTTTTCTGTTCTTCAATCGGAGGAGATGCGTCTTCCACTTTCCCCACTGTTGGAGCCTTAACTTCCAAAGGCAGTAATCCATCGGTTTCAAAAGGCTCCTCAATGATCTCTTGACATATTATTAATGAGTTTGTTGGTTCCGTGACGACATTGACAGTTGATGTAGCTAGGTGGGGAGACCATTTGCTCTCCAACCGTTTTGCAGATTCTTTCAGTGCTTCCAATGAGATAAGTATATCTTCCATTACTTTTCCGTTCCTCGCAAGTATTTCAGATACGTTTTGAATGGCTTTAATCTCAGCTTCGGTCATGGCCTGCGGCTCTTCCGTCGTGTAAGTTGGATTGATAGTCATGAGGAGGAGTTCAAGTCGTGAAAGCACCAATGATACAAACGGGATTGTTCGTATCGGACAAATAGGTAACCGGTGAAGGAGATGAGAATTGAGAGGACGAAGGGGATGGGAACGAGATGATTTGGGGAAGAGAAGGCAGAGAAGTTGGGTATAGGAAATTA
Source organism: Sedum album (assembly GCA_006409495.1). Lineage (NCBI taxonomy): Eukaryota > Viridiplantae > Streptophyta > Magnoliopsida > Saxifragales > Crassulaceae > Sedum > Sedum album. The sequence goes on from QZGG01000912.1 coordinate 31,560, forward strand.
GGGTTCATTCATTGATTCCCTTCTTTTCTGTCTAAGTTTGGCTTTTATACAAAGCCTTACAAGAAACCATATTACTAAAGTAGTACATAAAATACTAATAATTGCAATAATATCCTCTAATTTGATATGCAGCCTGTTAAGTCTCCAATGATGCTCGTATCACAATGATTGTACCATCCGTAGTCCAAGTGAAATGCCAGTTCCTTAGGATTAGTAGGATTCAGGGAGATTGAAAGTATACCCTCAGGAACTTTCCTTGTGTTTAATCTAGTAAACTATGTGTTAAGTATGACTAAATTAGTATGTAACAGAAGAAATATGATGATTCTATTAAGTTCAATTTTATATAATCATACAGGTGGTTGTCTGAACAAACTTCCACTATTTTTGAATGCAGACAACTCTGCAAACTTGTTTGTGGCAGACACCTGATCCAGCACACAATCGGGATATCGAATATCCCACTTCGTAAATTGCCCTTTTTCAGTACCTCCATAAATGATCTCCATTACAAGAATAAACTATTAATTACAAGATTAAGCAAACATAGTCATTGAATACAATGAATAATAACATTAATGGATAACCTGATCATGAACATCTATGCTGTTCACAAAGTTTGTACAGGGGAGATTTAATATTGGATCGTGGCTGTATCTAACGTCCCACAGTAAAACCCCACTTGAATACGACCCCAACAGCCTATATAATTCAATCAAGCATATATTAAAAAAATAAAGTTCACATCTATAATAACAATAAAAACAACTTACTTCTCAGTATCCGTGGGAGAGAGAAACATATGCTTCGAATGCCGAATGGATCTTCGTGCTTGGAATTTAGCCTTGTAGCATTTACACTTGAAAGGTCAAAAATACCGACATAGTTGTTCTCAAACGCACAAGCAACCTGTTAATCAAAACATATGCAATTGAAAAACAGTGCATGTGTTTGAAAGATGCGTAAAATTAGTATACCTTATTGTTGGTCATCTTAACATCCAAAATATTTTTGTTACTTAAGTGTTGGAATAGAGGTTTGTTGGGGTCTTCCAGCTAAAATATGAACAAAGCATAAGAACTAGAGTGATGAAACTAATGAACAGTTCAGTTCAACAAACTTACTTAACAGGGATAGGAACTTGTCAACCATTAAACATCCATTAACATTAATAGAAGCTAAAAGATCCCCCTGCGCAGGAAAACCCTAAATAAAGAGGAACATCACATTGATACAAAAGCACAAGTAAAAGAGAAGCATACCTTAGCTTCAAAACTCAATCCACATAATTCGCTGCAAGAAATGACAATCAATTAAGGGTTTTTTAGCGATAACCACCCGTCCAATACCAGTTTTTTGACAAAACCACCCTCTCAAAAAAAATGACTTAACCACCCTCTAATTTAAAAACTTTTAAATTTGACACCCAAGTACTGTTCCAACGACTTATTCCGGTAAAATTCTCATTGACTTTGTTGACTCAAAATTTTTTTGCCGAAAACAATCCCTTCAATACCAAATTTTTGACAAAACCACCCTCTCAAAAAAATTTAAGTTAACCACCCACTAATTTGAAAATTATTAAATTTGGCACCCAAATCAACCTTATTAATCTTAACATAACCCTGTGAAATTTTTGCAATTTTTGTTTAGTATTTCAATTATAATTTTTTTTTTATAAAAACATTTTTATGTTTAGTTTAGTTAATTTTTATATATCAATATTTTTACTACAATTATAATTTATCTTTTTATTAAATATAATTACTATTACTCTTAAAATTTTAACAATGAAAATTATAATTATTTTAATATATTAAGTTGAATATAAATATATAATTATAAAAATAAAGTATAATATAAATGAAAAATTTTAGTAAATTAGATTTTAAAACTTATTTATGTGTAAAATTAAATATCCATTAGCAAAAATTGCAAAAATTGCAAAAATTGCAAAAATTTCACAAGGTTATGTTTTTTTTGATTGAACACAGGGTTATGTCAAGATTAATTAGGTTGATTTGGCTGTCAAATTTAATAGTTTTTAAATTAGTGGGTGGTTAACTCAAATTTGTTTTGAGAGGGTGGTTTTGTCAGAAATTAGGTATTGAAGGGGTGGTTTTCGGCAACAAAAATTTGAGTCAACAAAGTCAATGAGAATTTTACCGGATTAAGTCGTCGGAACAGTACTTGGGTGTCAAATTTAAAAGTTTTTAAATTAGTGAGTGGTTAAGTCAAAAAAAATTTGAGGGGTGGTTTTGTCAAAAAACTGGTATTGGACAGGTGGTTATCGCTAAAAAACCATCAATTAACAAGAGAAGTCAATAAACATGATAAAAACTATGGTGAAATAACATACCCCATGGATTTTGATTCCGTAGTCTCTATAAACCTAACCACCGAAGAGCATTTGTAAACTGGCTGCGGAGATAGCTGCAGTGAAACTCTCAACCTATTAGCAGTCAACAGCTTGATATCGTCGGCGGTTGATAGGATCATGTTTGAGGTCGGATTTCTACGCACTCCAAGGTTTGCTTGAGATGAAGATGAAGCCATTTGAAAGAAGGAAATGAAAACACCGAATGAATAAACGAAAAACAGTTGATCAGTGCTCTCAAGTGTCAAGCAGACACAGTCACACAGTGGAGTGAGGTTGATGTATTTTGAGCGTGAAAATACAATTAAAGTTATATTACAATAATAACCCTGATGGCTCAAATTCAACAACAAATTTCAATTGAATTATGTTACAAGTTCAGCGTGAATATTTTATTTTATTTTTTTAAAGTGAGTAATTTTCACGCTGAAACTGAATATTCATGATATTAAAAAAGATATTTTTTCTACAAAAATTTAAATCATAACAAAATGGTTCTAAATATATTTCAATCTTCTAAAAGTGTTAAAAGGGTAAAATAGTACATTAACCTGCAACAAAAGATCATCATTACTGCAGTGTTTCCGCCGTATCAACAAAACTTGCAATAGGATGGCGAGGCGTAGCCATACTGCCTTAGTCGCCCTCAGCTGTGGGTTCCCACTCTTGTGATCAGGGTAAAAACACGTGTCACTATCTGGACAATTTCTTGTTTTACACTTGCATGCCGAGTGGTTGGGCACAGTAAAAGAATGAAAATTTCCCATCTGATCTTTTTTGTACTCCCTCCGTCCCCATTTGTTTGTCAAAAAAGACAACCGGCACGATTATTAAGAAGAAAAAAAAGGTACAAAATGTGTGGTTGAGAATAAATAATTTATATGTATATGAGTAGAAAAGTAGAATATTTGGTTGAGAATAAAGCAAATGTGACAAACTTAAGGGGACACCCAAAATAAAAAGTGGATAAATATTTAGAGACAGAGGGAGTACATTTTTCCATCACTGCAATCTGCAGCTTATATACTCGTACAAAAAAAAGCAAAACAATCAAAAAGATATATCTATCATCAGTGCAGGGTTTCGCCATTTTAAGCGTAAGTTGGCTGACGGGGGAGCAATGAAGGACGCATGGAGACGTGACCGCCTCATTATTAAAAAGTTTTTTCACAATTAAGTACACTTGCAACAGTATGTCAACACAAGTTACTTGTAAACTACTAACTAATGTTTCCTAAGAATAATGAGTTTGTTTAAGTAAACCAATTTTGTACTAATTCTATACATGTTTTCAAAGATTTTCTTGTTTGTAAGCAACCTGGAAGCTCAAGATCATCATGAGGATATATGGCCTGGTTATATGTGCTGCTACTATTTAATGTTTTTTTGGGTATTATAAGGATCACTGCATGCAGCATAGAACAAGCCATTTACTTATTAAATTCTACTGTAATTAACATTACTAGTATTAGGTTTTCAGTACAGAGATGGTATCTTTTGAGACCCTTATTGTTGGTGAGACTCTAGGACCCTATTAAGAACCATTGGATTGGGTGATCCAATGATTGTCTTTTGTTTACTTTTTTTTAAAGTGACATGTGCACAGCACGTGATCACTGTTTGGGTGATCCAATGATCTCTTTTTGGGTCTCCAAAGAGCATAACTCTTTCAGTACATGTGTATAGCAACATAGTTTCAGCTCAATTCTATATTATAAAATAAAAGATTTTGTTTCTTCTTCATCTCAAAATTGTTTATTCATCATTTCTAATCATACATACACTTCCCTTTACTTTTTTTAGAGGAGCAAACAAAACAACATTATAGCTAGCAGGAGCATATTCCAATAAACTCAAACTTTCTCAGATGCAATATGCATGGAACTGATTCAGACACTTTACATTAAGCTACTCAGCTTTGTTCAAATAATTAACTATGAGTTTTCCTCGGTCATGAGTTCCTGTAACTGTAAATTTGTGGTCAGGATAACAAGACAGCAAAAATGCGAAATCATAGAAGTTCAAATAACAAGAAACCACATAACAACACCTTTTCATCTACTATATTTATCGCAATTCTCATTATTGCCTTGCGCTTGTTCGTAAAAATATCAAGATACTGACCAAACAAAATACATGACATGTTTTGAAAAAGAGTAGTTCAAGTCTTGAAGACTGTCAAAGAGAGCAGACAAGATCTGAACGCAGCTGGGACAGGGAAAGATTTTCTAATTTGAATTTGGAAATTCTAGAACTATCAGTATTACACATGAAGAAAGATTTCTATAATCAAGAAGAATTTTGAAATTGTTGAAGACAATGACTCAACACCACTCGGCCCACATTCAGTAATTGAGAACTTGGTGTAGAGGAATATATTTTATGTGAGTACATATTTCAAAGTCAAAAAAAATTACTTTATTTTTATTTTAAAAAATATTAAAAATCGGGTTGTCGCAATTTGTAGCCCTAGCGAATCGGATCTCGCAGGTTGCAAACACCATCGCCGGGGTTGTCGGTGAGAAGTGGATTTGATTATTAGGGTTTATTGAGGTGAGAAGATGGCGGCGGATGTGGCGAGGAGGGATGAGAGGAGCGCTCGATTGGGGAGGGAAGATGTGGGCAGGGAAGATAGGATTAGAGATGAGAAGAGGAAGATTAAGGAGGTGAGGCGACGGGATTCGGATGAGGTAGAAGAGGGAGAGTTTAAGAATGACGGAGATGGAAGACTTGATAAGAGAGGCATGGACAGGGAGAGGTATAGGTCGAAAAGGAGCAATGGAGGGGATGAAGATGATAGGATGGAGAGGAGACGCAGGGATTATGATGATGATGATAGGAGGGAGAGGAGAGGCCGGGATGAGGAGTGGTAGGCATGGACGAGATAAGGAAGAGGACGAGCGTACTGATAGGCCGGAAAAGGTTGAAAGTAGAAAAAAAGTTGAGGATTTAGAGCTGGAAAGGAAGCCAGCTATGGATGTGAACAGTGATGCGAATTTGGGAAGAAGTGGAGGAGTTTACATACCTCCATTTAAATTAGCTCGGATGATGCAGGAAGTTCAGGATAAGAGTAGCCCTGAATATCAGCGGTTGACTTGGGATGCTTTGCGTAAGAGTATCAATGGTCTAGTGAATAAGGTTAATGCGACTAACGTGAAGAATATCATTCCTGAGCTCTTTGCTGAGAATTTGATTCGTGGGAGAGGTCTGTTTTGCCGGTCGTGTATGAAGTCTCAAATGGCCTCACCTGGTTTTACTGATGTGTTTGCTGCTCTAGTTGCCGTGGTTAACACTAAATTTCCCGAGGTGGGGGAACTCATTTTGAAAAGAATTGTGCTGCAATTAAAGAGAGCATATAAACGAAATGACAAGGTATTCTTTGTTGTTTTATTTATCTGATTTCCTACTTGGTTTTGGACTTATCCTGATTTTACTTTTCATTTTAATGCGTGCAGCCCCAATTATTGGCCGCTGTGAAGTTTATTGCTCATCTTGTAAATCAACAAGTGGCCGATGAGATTATTGCTCTGGAACTTTTAACGCTGTTATTAGAAAATCCAACAGATGATAGTGTTGAAGTGGCCGTTGGATTTGTGACAGAATGTGGATCTATTCTGCAAGACCTTTCTCCGAAAGGCCTCCATGGTATGTATAAGTTTCCGTTAGTCATTTCTGTCTCATTTCTCTTATAAAAGAGTTTTTTTATCAATTTTTTGTTTTTCCCTTCTTCGTCTTATGCTTGTCATTGGGTTATCGTTCTGCTAGTTTTTGTTTAGATTTCTTTTGGCTTGTCGTCTCTTGTTAACATAGAAAAGTAGATATGTTATGCTTTTTAAAAATTATCTTTAAACTCGGTTGGCTTTCTCTGCATCTTTCCACTACAATAATACTATTTCGTTTCTTATAAATCAAATAGGTATTTTTGAGCGATTTCGAGGAATTCTCCATGAAGGAGAAATTGATAAGCGTGTTCAGTTTTTGGTCGAAGAATCGAAGGACTGTTTGCAGTAAGAAAAGCAAAGTTTCAGGTATTCTTCATTTTCCGAACATTTATCCCGTACTTTTTTGAGCTGGCAGTAAAGTAGCTTCTGTAGGGTCACCCAGCTGTTCAGTTGGTAATAATTTGAGTTGTTCTTTTTAGGGTCACCCAGCTGTTCGCCCAGAACTTGACCTTGTTGAACAGGAAGAGCAGATTACGCATGAGATATCTCTTGCTGATGACCCCGAAGCCGAGATTTCTCTTGGTATTGCCTCAAGAACTCTTGTTTATAGAGGGGTTTCTTAATAATTGTCTTATTTATTTTAGAGTACTAAATTTTTGTCTGCGTTCCATTCAGATATTTTCAAAGTGGATCCTGGTTTCATTGAAAATGAGAAGCATTACTAAGCTGTGAAGAAAAGTATACTTGGAGAGGATTCTGATGATGAAGGATCTGATGGGTCCGAAGATGATGACAGCGACGATGAGGATGACGACGAGGATGAATCTGAAGAAGAAGATGAAGAGAAGATGAGGATTCAAGACGAAACAGAAACAAATCTAGTCAACCTTAGAAGGACAATTTACTTAACAATTATGTCCAGTGTTGACTTCGAAGAAGCTGGCCACAAGCTACTAAAGATTAAGCTTGAGCCTGGGCAGGAGGTAACAGTTTCATAAATCTGTTTCACCTTCGTCAAGATCTAATAATTGTTGCTTTTCATATATATTAGATAAAAAAATCTTCTGCTTTGGTTTTGCAGATGGAATTGTGCATTATGATATTAGAATGCTGCAGTCAAGAAAGGACTTATCTGCGATATTATGGTCTGTTAGGACAGCGATTTTGCATGATAAACAAAATTCATCAGGAAAATTTCGAAACGTGTTTCAAGCAGCAGTATTCAATGATCCATCGACTGGAAACAAACAAGTTGCGTAATGTGGCCAAGTTCTTTGCCCATTTATTGGGTACCGATGCTCTTCCTTGGCATGTCCTAGCATATATACGCTTGACTGAAGAAGACACAACTTCCTCTTCACGTATTTTCATAAAGATTCTTTTCCAGGTTAGTCCTCAGCACCTTGCACCGTTTATTGTCTCCGAGTGGCATGCCAAATTAGTTTCTTATGCTCAGAAGTCACAAGCAATTCTTTGAAGCCTTATCAGTAGCTTGTTTGCTGCTCTGTTAATGATCAATAGTACAAATATTATTTACTAAGTGCGCTGCTTTTGATTATTATAGCATGTTTTCTTTACTTGGTAATTCCGGTTATATATAAAATAAATGATGTTCTAAAAATGTGCATTTCTTTCTTTAAATAGTTTTGGATAATTTTGTGTCAGCTCATATAATATGTGCTCTACAGTATCATGGGTCATTGTCTTTGTTTTCACTGATAGCTATCATGTTAATATTAATATTTATTTTTGGTACTTGAGGTGTGACTGATGCCCATAATTTTTGTTATTTTTCTGGTAATATGTTCACCCCTGTTAATTAGGTAACGCAGGAAATGTCAGAGCATCTTGGTATCCGCCTACTGAATGAGCGACTTTCAGATCCAACCATGCAAGATTCGTTTGAATCCATATTCCCCAAGGATAATGTGAAGAACATGAGGTTCTCCATCAACTTCTTCACATCCATTGGTCTTGGTGGCATTACTGAAAACTTGCGAGAGCACCTGAAAAATATTCCTAGAACAATAATGCAGCAGTAGAAACCCGAAACTGATTCTGATGATGGATCTGATAGTAGCGCGGGTTCTGATTCTTCTTCAACTAGTTCTGAATCAGACTCTTCTAGTTCAGAAAGTGACAGAGATCGCAAGAAGAAACAGAGAAGACGTTAGAGGTCTTGTCCTTATGATCTTCTTCTAGCTACCCGATTTCACTAGTATTGAAGTTTCTGGTTACATGGGCATCCCCAATCAAAATCTGTACTTCTTTTGTCAATGCAGTTCTGTATGCTGCCTACCTTTACAAGTTTCCGTATCTAGAAGTGTGATATTGTGTAATCAGAATTTATTCAGAACAATTAATCTACTTGTGTCCTTTTATACATTTTAGTTTATTTAATCTCTCTTGTTATTTCCTGAATAGTTTAATGCTGTTACTAATTTTTTGCGTGCTAAATCAAAAATAAAAAAATAGATCGGAAAGGGCATCCGCACCCGTTGAGGAAGTTCTATTTCTCGAGAAGTAATTCCTATTATTATTCATCAATAAGTAATAGCAATCTATAAAGTTTATGCACCCATCACTGTGTCGATGAGATATTTCTATTACTATTCACATTTTAAGTTCAACTTTTAAAAACTTGTTCCAATTCAAAAAAAAAACTTTTAAAAACTTGTTACGTTAAATTTTGTTATTTGAAAGTATTAAATGACAAACAAATTAAGTAATCAATTAAACTTATTAAGTTATTTAAACATCAAATTAAAAATAAAAATGACAATAATTATTTAAACATCAAATATATCTGAGTGTTGCATTTTTATTTTCTGTTTTAAATTTTCTTGTATTGTTTTTTCTAATGTATTGTTTTTAATTATGTTTTCAGAAAATATTTTGAATTTTTGTATGTACTGTTTTTTATTTCTAAAGGTTCAGCCTTAAATATCAATAATTAAAATAAAACAAAAAAAATTAACGCACATATCCTAAACCCTAAAACGGCAACGACGATTGAAGCAGCGCGGTGACAATTCATCTTTCTGATTTGAGACGTTCTCCAGGGCGATCTAGACGAGATCGTCTCCAAGCTCGTTCTATCTCCTCTGGATATATCTCTCAACTGGTGCGTCGAAAATTGCTGAGAACGTTCTCAATTTGAGATAGAACGTTCTCAAATTGACACACGTATCTTTCACTAAAATAAAGCCCTATTCCGCTATTGACTTCAGTGAAGATCCCGGTGCCCTAATTTTCGTTAGAAGACAATTCCATTCCAAGAGGTAATTTATTCAACTTATACATTGGCTTTATTTACTATTTTCAATCGTTGAATTAATATTTGAGAGACTACTGAATTGTTGTTGTTGATTTTGTGATAAAAGGATTTGTTACTATGGATCAAGGTAATGAAAATCCGGTTACATTCAAAGATCTTGGAGTATGTGACCAGCTGGTTGAAGCTTGTGTCCAATTAGGATGGACAATTCCTTCTAAAATCCAAATCGAAGCAATTCCCCATGCTCTTGCAGGTTTGTGTTTAATTAGTTACACTAGAAAGAATCAATGTATTAGCTATAGCGCAGTATCCTCCTGTATGTTTCGATCAGATTACGTACTTTGTTTCAGGAAGGGACCTTATTGGGCTTGCACAAACTGGTTCTGGTAAAACTGGAGCTTTTGCTCTTCCTATACTCCAAGCTCTTTTAGATGCACCACAAGAATTTTTTGCTTGCATACTTTCCCCCACCAGGTTGCTTCTGCCATATTTTAGATGTACACTTTTCATTTGTTGCACTTCAAATGTACCTGCTCAACTAATAGTTTTGTGGTTTTCACCCATATGTAGGGAACTCGCAGTCCAAATAGCTCAACAATTTCAAGCTTTGGGGGGTTGCATTGGAGTCAAGTGTGCAGTGGTGGGTTATTATCAAATATATTTTTATATACTCTATCCTCGAAACCCCATAATTGAATTTACAGGTTGTTGGAGGGATAAATAAGGACCTTCAGGTTGCTGCCCTTCAGAAAAAGCCACACATTGTTGTAAGTTCTTTTCACCATCGCATGTCAACAACCCGTCTAACTTGTATCCTGCTATCAGGTTTATCGTTCTACAATGATAGTTGTAACTTAACTAAGATTTGTAATTATTTTTTCTGTATAGGTTGCAACCCCGGGTCGCCTTGTTGATCATTTATCCACCACTAAAGGATTCAGTCTTCGGAACCTCAAATATTTGGTGAGTTCATTCAAGTATATGTCATATCTTAAAATTTTATTAGTTATGCTTTTTTAAACTGTGTAATGCTGAACTCCAAATAACTATCAAGATACTCTCTGAAATGCATTCTTGTTCTTGCCATTATTTCTCGCTCCATAGGTCTTGGATGAAGCAGACAGACTTCTTAATCAAGAATTTGAAAAGTCCATTGATGAAATATTGGTGTTATTCCGCGAGATAGGATGACTTATTTATTTTCAGCTACCATGACCAAAAAGGTATACACTCTATTTGATCCTTTGTAACAAACAGTATGAATTATGATGGTCAATGTTGTTGTCAGTTGTCTCACACAGATATTTTGATCTCACCAAAAGATGCTTTGTTTCACTTCAGTACATTGCATTACTTAAAGTTGACTGCTGTGTTGTTATTTAAAGGTCAAAAAACTTGAAAGAGCAAGTCTTCGTGATCCCGTGAAGGTAAAGGCTGGCCTCATTTATCATGTCCATAACAATCCTTTATTCTGTAAATTAACGCTTACTGCTGCTTATTCCTGTCTTGATCCTTTAAGATAGAAGCTTCAGCGAAGTATTCTTCAGTTGAAACCCTAGTTCAAAAGGTTTGCCCTACTCTGCAGATGAAAAGGTAACTCCCACTTGATATATTTTCTTGATAGTTATTATAATAATTAAGCAGACTCTAGACTTTGCTGCTTTGATCCCTGCACAATTTGGCTACATTGAATGTCCAAAAATACTCATTTCTTTTGAATGTCAACACACACTTGTCTGGCATTACGTTTAATCCTTCATCTATATCTATATAAAAGTTCTCTCAACAGAAGTAATATTTCAGACATTTGCAAAGTTAAAATTCATTTCTTTTCATCCTACAGGATTTTATCTTGTGTATATTCTGAACGAAATGAGTGGAAGTACCTCCATGATCTTCACACGCACCTGTGAAACAACTCGTCTCTTGGCTTTGATACTTCGAAATCTTGGTTTTAGAGCCATTTCCATCAGCGGACAAATGACCCAGGTAGTATGAATTTATATGCGTATTTGTGTTTAAACCTTCATTTTTCTTCTTTTAAAAATCGGGTCATCTTCATATTAGACCAAAAGGCTTGCGGCACTGAACCAGTTCAAATCCATGGAGTGTAAAATTTTAGTTGCCACTGATGTTGCAGCAGGGACTAGATATTCCATCAGTTGACATAGTTATTAATTATAATATCCCCTCAAACCCCAAGGTAAAGAATCTTGTCTGACCTTCATGTTTTCTAGCTAAGCTTTAACTAATGTTTTCTTTGTCAGTATACTTTGCGTGTTTTTAGTATTATGTTTAACTGCAGGATTATTATCATAGAGTTGGAAGAACTGCTCGGGCTGGAAGATCCGGGCTTGCAATCTCCCTTGTTAACCAATATGAATTTGTGTGGTATTTACAGATTGAACAACTCCTAGGTAGGAACTAGTGCAAGTATTAAAGCCAAAATTACTTGAATCTTTGTTTGATCTCATCGATTTGTCATTTCTTTCAGATAAAAACTACCGAAATATGATGTGGAACGAGAAGAAGTAATGGTATTAATGGATCGTGTTACTGATGCCAAAAGACTATCTATAATGGTAATATACATTCTAGCTGATTATTATTATTATATAATTTTGAATTCGAACATCTTTTCTATGATAATTGTGTCTGATGTGTGCTGCAGAAAATGAAGGAAAGCTCAGGCGAAAGGAGGAAGAGCAGAGAAGATTACGATGGGGACGAGCTCAACAAATATGTAAGAAGCAACTTGAGAAAAAAATCAAGAAGGTGACCACAGCTCAGTTTGAGACTTGTTTGATGATTTTAAAAGAAGTGAGGTTGCATCCATGGCTGGAAGCAACATACACTTATCAGTTTACTTCTTTATTTGACTATGTGCCTTTTCAACTTACTATTATAGATTTTTCTTTTGAGTAGAGATCAAGTAAAAAGTACCTAATGTCTATAAAGTGTAAACAAATCATGGCCATTGATTTTGAAAAAAAAGAGACTGGATATGGGGTTCAAATAAAATATAAAAAATTGATTTTTGCTTAAAAATATTAATAAAAGTGACTGAAAGTGTAAATTAGGAATGAAAAAAATAATTAGGGATGAACTTGGCCGCTCCTTGAATATTCATGTTATGTGCATCGCATGATGATTATTTTTGTAGATGCAGCATCAATCCTCTCAGGCTCTCGAATGAACAAGGTTTATTTGTTTTTAATTGAATATCACTCTACCTATGTCACGTTTACACTATTATTTTTCTCTTTTTCTGATCGACTATGTAATATGTCACTAAGCATGTTCATAATAAAATGTGTTATGGTTCATGAACCATACAATTAAAAAAGATGAACCATAATTTTTCTAGTGTTAAACAATTTGAGTATTCAAAATAAGCATGAAAATTATATTATGTGTAGACTTTTGACAGTGTTTGGCATTAGTTTTTGGGTTAAACAAAAAACCATCCTCATAATGGGGTTTTTCACGATACCACCCTTATAATGTGATATTACAATAAAACACTTTTTTTTCTACTATCGTTATCTTTTAACCACCTCTCCGTTAACAGAGGTGTGTAGTGATAACGAAATGAATAGAAAGGCGGTGAAGTGAAATTTATTTATTATACGAATGTGTATTATAATAAAAAATAATACTAATATATTCAAATTTTAAAATATTTAACGAAATATTTGACGGAATAGTGTCGAGGTGGTTAAATCATAATGGAAAAGTAAAAAGAGGTGGTTTATTATAATATCACATTATAAGGGTGGTGTCGTGAAAACCCTTATTATGAGAGTGGTTTTTGCGTAATTAACTCTTAATTTTTTAAAGCATCTATAAATCATAATTGAAAAGGTTAATTACATATGACCACCTGCATACTAGCCATATTTCACTCCACCACCCTTATATTGTAATATTACATTCAACCACCTGTATAATGTTTACCGTTACCAAACAACCACCTTATGTCAAAGATTTCGTTAAATATATTAGCTTTTTTAATTTAATAATATTTTATTACAATAAACCAATATAATAAATAAATTTTTACTTCTCCGCCTCTATAATTGCTTCCGTTACCATTGAGTCACCTCGCTGTTAGCATAGGTGGTTATTTGGTAATGGCAATAATTATAAGGTGGTTAAATGCAAATTTAAATAATAAAAGTGTTGGAGTGAAATATGGCCTATTACACAGGTGATCATCTGTAATTAACCTTTATTGAAAATCAATTAAATTTCTAAACCTACCTAAACTAAAGGGTTTAGGATTTTGATAATGATTTTTATGTTATAAATCATGGATTTAAAAATTGTAATTTGGCGTAAATGATTGTGATAAAATTCATGCAGGCCACATCGTATATAAATATAGCTTTTCCGAAAATAGCAATTACGAAGTTATCATCCGAAAAATTGTGCAATTTAAATTTTGAAAAATAATTATTGATTTGAAAACATAAATCCCTTAAATCACTTATTTAATTGATAGAATAACACATTTTCCCTTTATGAAATTAAAATTATGATTATAATCAATTAATTATAACCGTTAGATTAAATTTGCTAGACGATTACGATGTGTTTATATTTTTTATAGAACGTATCATTTTTCACGTGATCCATTCTCTTTTCTTTTAAATACATTTTCATATTACATATCAAGGTCTTGTTTGGTCATGAACTAACTAACTACATAACTAACAAGGTCTTTGAAAGAACGACAGTTGCATTAAGCCTTCTTTTTGTAACTTCACCCTTCCTACGATAGCTTAATACTTCTGGCTTATCAGTCAGGGAAGAGGTTCAATGAGGCTGATATTGTTAGCTTGGTCGGAGAGGTTACATTCAATGAAGTGTGTCGTCTTTAGCCCCATTTAGTGATTTATTTGGTTGAGTCCCCCAAATGGGCTCGTGGTTTTTCTCCGGTGATTCACTGGTTTCCACGTTAAAAGTTGTTTTCTTTCATCCTTAATTTTCTGCCTATTAAGCTCTATTTGATTACTAGAGTTTATTGCAATAGAATCTTATATTCTTGGTTTGCAGACATTTTGAGTTCTTGCTTTAGAATCTGTCTAAGACTTGTAGATTGATTTACATTTAGTTTACAGAAACATTGTGCAGATCATCAAGAATGCTGAAGGGTACGCATTTAAGGCTTCGAAGCTTCAGCATACTTCAGGCAAGTCAATGATTAATGAATGAATTAGTATGCATTTCTAGAATGTACTGGATTTCTTCGAACTGTGTCGTTGAATAGCAAACATATTAATTGCAACAACTTTGTAAATTAAAACATTGAAACTCTTCAAAACATATCAGAGTTTCAAAATCCCCTCCAAGCACACAGAACTTCATGGAAGATTTCAGCAATTAACTCCTTGTCAGCACAATATAGAAACTCGTCCAATTCGCCGCGGACATCATAAATCTTGCCAAACTTGACAAGATACCTCATGCAACTGTCTTTCAAGTCTGCCAGTTTATATTGATGTGCCATTTGTAGCCTTTCTAAAACATTTATAGCATCAATGTCTTTCAAAAGACTTTCTTGGCATGCCTCTTTTAAATCTGAGATATCATACTTATCCGCAGCGCGAATAAGAGCCAGCCTGTATGTGAGAAATTCATCATGTTTTATGTTGCCATATATATAGTTGAGGAAAGCTATAAGAGCCTCATGTGTCATGTCACATATATTTATGGTGGATAGTTGTTTCTCTTTCAGGTCATATGAAAACATGCTGGAAAAGACAGCTGATCGTGTAGAAAGGATCGCCCTATGAGCTCCTATGCTTCCATCTGAAGTCCAGATAGTAATATCTGTGTGAATGCCTTCGAAAAACATCCGGCCAAGTGATCCAAGAGCTGTTTCATTTGACTGCTGCTCTGAAGATCTGTCCAGCCATATGGACAAGGGCTCTCCTTCCTGCATGTTTCGTAAGTTAATATACATGCGCGTTAAGCATAAAAAATGAAAAATTTGATCTTCAAAGTATGGCATACGTTAGAGGATGCTCTTTTCAGGTCGATGAACTCAACTTCGACGATTAACTTCCCGGTTAAGGGAACGTCATCAAGTCCCCAAACAAAGTCTTCATTTCTTTTCAGCAATTTATCCTTTACATCTGACAACAAACATATCAGTAAAATGTAAATTTCAACATTTCAGATATATAAAAAGGCAGATGTGTATTTTTCAGAATACTTATTAACCTGTGTGTGATAAGACTTTCCGGCCTCCCACAGAGCAGATCACACGAAAAGCAAATGAAGCTATGGGAGGGTTGTCTCTCGTGTAACTCGATATCTCGGGATACAATTTAACGGCAAGTCCCGTGTTCTTCTCTATTGACAGTGCCTTCAGAAAAAGTACAAAAAGGTCAGTATTTTACTGGAGAAATTTTTGGAAATGATCATGTACTAGAAAATGCGATACGTACCATTCCAGTTTCCAATTTTGAAAGGGTGAGATTTTCTGTAAGTGCAGGAAGCCAAGTTATCAATCCTCCATTGAGCAAGGCGCAAAGTGGTTTCAACCCGGTAAGCTGATTCACTCATTTTACTGGAGGCAAGCACAACTTTGGTAAATGCGCTCCGGATAATACTCAATCAACTACTCTTCTTGTTAACATAGAAAGCCTCAAGTTCTCCTAAGTATCAACTGTTTTCCTGGGCAGCTAGGATATTGTTGGAGCTGCTGCTAGTTGATAAACAAAGCTTCAGTTTCAAAAATTCCGAAAAACTGGAAGAGGTTTATCAATGTTCTGGACAGGCATTTTTTGTTCTTAGTATCATTATCAGATGGAAAGGAGTGAAAAATGTTTCACGGGAGGCAAGGAATTATACTAATACCTCGCTAATGGTTAGAATAATTATAATCTTGACATGATAACAAACTAACAGATGAACCCATTCATAAATTTTCAAACGTAACTTTTCTGCTGTTACAAGCAATCTTAAACAATTCTACGTTGATTGAAAATAAAGCGAATTCAACAGGGTTTGGTTTCACAAAACATTCGTGTAGTATATATTATTAAGTAGAGAAAAAAAATAGAGTAGAAAATGAATTTGTGGAAACAAGAGGTCGCAAATCGTAAAGGTTAATAAAAGTATCATTATATTCTTTTCCACAATAAAAAGGTATCAGCATTTGGGGTTCCTCAATTCTCACGACAAGAGTGAGCTTTGATGAGGTTGAAAGAAAGTTTAAATGTCAGTGTTAAATTAGCTAAGGGCAGATTCAACAATCGGATCCAAGAAGATTGCAAGCTTTTTGGAAGCTCCAAATTCCTAGTAAATTTGGGGTGTTTAAGTCAAATACATAGGGTAGTGAGGAGTTTGACAAATTTTTTTTTAGGATTTTCAATTAATTTTATTGATTATTTCATAAATTACCAGTTAGGTTTTAGAGTAAACAAAATTAATTAAAATAATTAGGTCATACATGTGATAAGTCAACCAAAGTCAATAAAATTAATTTGTTAATTAGTCCGTAAATTAATTTTTTATTATAAACCTATTGAAAAATCTATATTATATAGTTTTCATATTTGTGGGTGGTTAAGTCAGATTTTGGTATTGGAAGGGTGGTTTTATACAAAAAATTTATATTTTATTAAAAGTCAACGGTCAGAATTACCGGTTGACCTGTTGAAAAAGTCGTGTTAAATAATTTTGACATTTGTGGGTGGTGAAGTCAAATTTTTTTTGAAGGGGTGGTTTTGTTTAAATTGACATATTGGGGGGGTGGTTTTCGGCAAAAAAACCCTTTCAATTACCAAAACAATTCAACCATCTCAGTAAACGTTGCAAATATGCAACCTTAAAAAATATACTTTAACCCCTTATAGTTGGCCAATTACGAAACATTCAAAACTCATCCCGTCATATTATTATGTTGTGGCAGGGGCGAAAGCAGGGGTGGAGGGGGTCAAGTACCCTGCTTGTTTTTTAAAAGATATCGTACGACGTCATACAAAATCTTAGTTGACCTTAATAATCAAGTTATCGTACGACGTCATACAAAATTAATAATTATAAAATTAGTAAAATGTTCACAACCATTTACCCTTCACATCTTGTGAACTTTATCATTACTCTTTTGTAAAAGAACTATTCATCAAATATATACTTTGCATTGTGTTTTGCACATCCCAAACTTTGAATTACATGAGATTGAACTGTTCAAACTCACTTAAGTGAATAGGGAACATGCATAATTATCCGACCTTTTGATGCGGCCCAATTAAGCGGGCTATGGGTCATTTAATTTAGTTACGAATTAGGATTTCTTGTTGTTTTCTATATAAACTAATTTTTATTATTTTGTAAGGGGGCTTTTTAATATTGAATAAACAAAATTAGGGTTTTTTCTTTTACGTCAAGTTTTCAGTATTTCTATTGAGATCAATGAATTTTGCTTATCAATTTCTTGGTATTTTGTGGAATCAACGAGTTATTGATTTATCTATCCCGTCAACTTCTCGACATTCTGCAGAATCGACGAGTTCTTGAAACCTGTTGTTTTTGTTTGTCCACACGCGCTGCATCACCTTTCAAAAGAAACCATGATTAATTAACTTTCTTTCATTCCATATCAACTCATGAGCATATCTAAGTCTACTTGAAGGATTTTGAAGCGGTCTATAATATCAACTTTGACTAGTAAGAATGTTAGAGTTAGCTTAAAAAGCTAGTCTGTTGATAAGTTGTCATCAAATTATCATTACCTTTGTGACAATTTTAAATGGTTGAATGGTCTAAAGTATTTAGGTGATATAGCACTTAGACGGGGTCTTTACATAGTCAAGAAATTATGCTCCTATATATATTCTCCTAATCAAGGATTAATACATATAAGTTATCCACACCTAATATTTAGGTGATATGGCCCTATTTATAAAGGTTGGGCTTCAGACATTAAAATTTACGGTCAACTTTAAAATAAAATTAACATAAATCAAATTTGACATTTAACCTTTACTACATAATAACTAACAAAATAAAAACTAATGACCAAACATGTACAAAAGTTATACAATTGTTCTTTGAATACCCGTAAAAATCCGACAATATTATATCTAGCCCATGTTGTTGTTATCTAATACTAGTTGCGCTGCCAACAAGGCGTTAACCGCGTAACCACTAGACCAATAGAAAGTAGTAGGCTAGAGCAAGGTTCAAAAAATTTACCGATTTATCGATATAATTTACCGTGTTTTGAAAATTCAGTAAAATTGTAAAACGGTAAATTTACCTACGGTATGTTAGTGAAAAAAGTTCAGTAAATGGAATAGATTTTTCATTTTTGTAATTTTACATTTTCCAAATATATATTATTTTAATTAAAAACATACACATGTGTATTAAAATTAATTAAAACATATGAAACTATTTTAAATAATTAAAAAATTATATTCATATATATTTTGGTAAATTTTTGGTAAAACGGTAAGTATTTGGGTTTGGTAAAACGGGAAATGATAATTTAATGTTTGCTCTCCCTTAGAAAGTAGTGTTACATATGCATTAAAAGATACATGTTTAGTACTATGAACAAACGTATAAAGAAGTCTTATAACACTCACACTCATTATGAAGAAACGCGAATGAAGCTCGATCAAAAAATACGATTATCACTCTAAAGGCTAGTGAGTACATCAAACTGTCCTTTAGAAGATGTTCTACCCCTAAACAAGACGTCCTTTTAAGTTTCCACACTTTCACCCACAAGTGACATTTACCAAGACTTTTCATATCATATGTAAAAAGAAGAAATTAGATGTACTTTGCATTCAAAGAGTCATATTATTTGTGAGTATATGTTTATCAAATATGATACGTCATGTTCCTTTTGTGACATCTTTCAAATATAGATGTTGTGTGCACATCGTTAGTTACATTATTCTAACATCTTGCGAGAAACAACTTATTGCAACCAAGTTGTTATCTTTGCCATATACAAGTAAAATTTTCGTCACAAATAAGCAATTATCTTTGTTAAATACAAATGTTTTATAGGAGCAACAAAATATTTGTTATCATACGTGACTCGATAACGCTTCTATATATATCTTAACTCAAAAGTTATGTACGAGATAGATTTTTCATTCAAAAGTGTGAACATTTGTTGAATCATACCATTCATAACTACCAAGAACATAATTTCTTTCAATCCCTTTATCTCTATTGTCATTGGTTAGAAACATATTAAGGAAATGCATTAGAAGTTTGTTACTTTATAATTTGCCTTTAAAAACATTGAATAATTTTGAAACAAGCTAGAGATTAGTTAGATACCTGCAAATCTGTAACTGAACCTAAAAATTTATATTTTTACTCTTTCTAATGACAAAGCATTACATTCTTAAACATATACAACTTTGTCAATGATAATTAAAGACAAAAATGTCATAATATAATGCTTTAAACACACAAAACCTAAAATAAACAAATGCCCAAGCAAATAACTCTAAAATTTTGTATTCATATGATATTTTGATATTATTAAATTTTATGTCGTGAATTATTATATGCTCATAGTTAGAATCACATACTTTTATGTGTTTAGTTATACGTGACTTCATCGAATGAATGTTTGAGTCTAATATGTTAAGATCAAGAGAAATTACAAGTTTTATGAGTTTGAATGACTTTCAACCATTGATTTTAATTATGTGATGATCCAAATTTAATTTAATTTTCAATTAAATTGTGATATTGGATTTGCATATTTAGGTTGATTGTAGAAGTTTATTTTGTTATAATCTCATCGGTTGAATTCTATATGGTCAATACTAGAGATCATCTCAAAATTTTAAGAAGATACATGTTTAGTACTATGAACATACGTATGAAGAATTCATATAACACTCACACTCATTAAGAAGAAACGTGAATGATGCTCGATCAAAAAACACTATTATCCCTCTAAAGGCTAGTGAGTACATCAAACTGTCCTTTAGCAGTTGTTCCACCCCTAAACAAGACGTTCTTTTAAGTTTTCACACTTTCACCCATAAGTGGCATTTACTAAAACTTTACATATCATATGTAACAAGAAGAAATTAAATGTAGTTTGTATTCAAAGAGTCATATTATTTGTGAGTATACGTTTATCAAATATAATCTGTTGTGTTCCTATTGTGACATCTTTCAAATATAGATGTTGTGTGTACATCGTTAGTTACATTGTTCTAACATTTTGCGAGTAACAACTTATTGCAACCAAGTTATTATCTTTGTCAAATACAAATAGGCAATTATCGTTGTCGAAAACAAATGTTTTAATTACAGGAGTAACAAAATATTTGTTATCATACGTGACTCTCAATAACTTTTCTGTATATGTCTTAACTGAAAAGTTACGTACGAGAAACATTTTTCATTCAGAAGTTTGTTCAATCTTATCATTCAGAACTACCGATCACATAATTTCTTTCAATCCTTTTATCTTTGATGTCATTTCTTACAAACATATTTAGGAAATGCATTACAAGTTTGTTACTTTATAACTTGCCTTTAAAAACATTGAATAATTTTGAAACAATTTAGAGGTTAGTAAGATACCTACAACTCAAACCTAAAAATTTAGATTTTTACTCTTTTAAATAACAAAGCATCACATATTCCTATAGATATACAACTTTGTCAATGATAATTAACGACAAAAATGTCATAATAGAACGCTCTACACACACAATACCTAGAAATCAACAAATGCCCAAACAAATAAATCTAAAATTTTGTATTGATATGATATTTTGAAATTATTAAATTTTGTGTCGTGAAATATTATATGCTCATAGTTTGAATCACAGACTTATATGTGTTTAGTTTTCCATGACTGCATTGAATGACCGTTTGAGTTTAATATGTTAAGATCAAGAAAAATTAGAAAGTTTAATGAGATTGAATGATTTTCAACCATTGATTTTGATTATATGATGATCCAAACATTGGATTTGAAATTTAGGTTGATTGTAAAAGTTTATTTTGTTAAAATCTCATCGGTTGAATTCTATTTTGTCAACACTAGAGATCATGTCCTACAAAAAATTACTCATCCTCTTTAAACTTTTCGTAATACGTTAGTTGGTTATAGTGTTGACTGTTTTTTTGTATTTACTTTTGACATCAAGTGAGCCAACAAATATTGGTTCAAATAGCAATTGATTAGGTCATTTTTATTTGATCGGTATATCCTATTTCGGCATAGAATATGTAATGTATTGAATGTATCGGATAAAAGCGGATCTAAAGATTTATGTTTTAAATGTGTTGTATTTATCTGAAGTGAGAAGGGATAAAATCTAAAAGAGCGAGAAAACTTTGCTGCAAATAATGAGGTTTTACCTAATTATATCTAATTCATACAAAGTTGCAAAAATCATGGGGGCTCCCCAACTTATTATGGGCTTTTGAAGGGGTATATAGTAACATTTTGATGAGAATGTTGGTTGAGTTATCTCTACCATATATAAAAGGAGACGGGTTGAATTAACATTTACAGATGTGAAGCCACATTTCAACTGCCCAAAATATCCATGTTATATTTAATAATTAATTACAACTAATTGATATCATTTTACAGATCAAATGATGTGCATCACCCACTAATAATATGAAAGCACAAACACAAAATGGTTATGTATATCGATAAAAGGTACAAGCACCTTTAAATAAAATAGAAAAGAAATAAGCATTCGAAATATGAAATGTAATAATATGTTGTATTATGATAAGCAAATGTTTCAAATACATTTATAATAATTCCCCTCAAACTCATAATGGTGCAAGAGCTATGACTTTGTCATAATGTTGTCCGAAAACCACCCCTTCATTACCCAATTTTTGACAAAACCACCCTCTCAAATTTTTTTTGAGTTAACCACCCACTAATTTGAAAACTATTAAATTTAACACCCGAGCACTGTTCCGGGGACTTATTCCGACAAAGTTCCCATTGAATTCGTTGACTCACAATTAATTTGGGTTTTTATTGAAAACCACCCCTTCAATTACTAATTTTTGACAAAACCACCCTCTCAAAAATTTTCTTGAGTTAACCACCCACTAATTTGAGAACTATTAAATTTGACACCCGAATCAATCTAATTAATCTTAGCATAATGAACTATTTAATAATGATTCTTATTTAAATAATAATTGTTAAATGAACTACAAATATTAAAATACTAATAGAAATTCATAAATATGTTTCAAACACAAAAAATGAATAAAATTCAGGAAAAGAGAAAATATATATATAGAAAAATATTTCAAACATTAAATTATAAAATTGAATTCTCAAAAATTAATACTACTCTCTGAAAAATAATTAAAAATCAAAAAATAAATGAATATTTAAAAGTATAAAAATAGAAATTGGACAACAAGCAAATAAAATGTAATAATGAGAATATTGAAAATTTCCTTTTTA
The DNA here is from genome assembly GCA_006409495.1 of Sedum album. NCBI lineage: Eukaryota > Viridiplantae > Streptophyta > Magnoliopsida > Saxifragales > Crassulaceae > Sedum > Sedum album. The sequence continues at coordinate 54,335 of QZGG01000912.1, forward strand.
ACTATATCAAATCAATCAAAATATAAAAAAATTCTCTTTGCAACCAATTGATCAAATAAAAAGATAGTTTCTCCGCTGTGATCATAGGTTCCACGGATCCACGATATTTTATGTTAAGATTAATTAGGTTGATTCGGGTGTCAAATTTAATAGTTTTCAAATTATTAGGTGATTAATTCAAAAAAAATTTGAGAGGATTGTTTTGTCAAAAATTATTTATTGAAGAGGTAGTTTTCGGCAAAAAACCCTTGCTGAAATGCAACCGAAGAAAAGATATAAGAACTCTTAGGTATAAAAAACGGAGAAGTGCCACTAGAAAATGGTCAAAGAGTGACAACGTTGACAGATAAACACCGTCAAATCGGTCAGAAAAATACCTACCATGATATCAAATGTTTAAGGTCACAAGATGCAAAAGAGGTCAAATTAACAACGAAATAAATTATTCAAGTTGTTCTGAGAATGATAAATAGGACAAATGAACAATGATAAATATAAGTTTAGTCTTTTGTATGACAATAAGAGTGTCGTAGTGCTTAGTACGGGCTCTGTTAATTTAACAATTAAAATCGTTTATATTTTTTTATATACGCGTGTTATTTCTTAAGAAAATCTCTGCCTTCTTAAATTGTCCAATTTTCGAGAGGGCATATTGGTGTAAAAAAACTTTAATTGGCACAAACTTTCCTATCCATTTGACACATTTCCAAAGAAAAAGAAAGGTGACAAGGAATCATTATGGAATCAAGAATTAGCATAGAATCTATTCATTAGTGACATTTGTGCAATTTTGCACAAATGAGATAACTATTTATACTTTGATTATAACGATTTGTACAAATGAATGTGTATTGTTACATTTAGTTAGAGGGTTGAGATCATGTGAGACATGATATATATGTAAGACGAGAGGACAAAATCTAGGCCATTGATTTTGATAAATCGACGGTTGAGATTAAAGTTGAGTTTTAATTAAACTCGACGGTTGGATTTGCGAAAAAACATGGGGCGGTTGGATTTGACGGTTATTTTACTTTAAATTTCAACCGTTGGATTTGTGTCATACCGTCTCACGAAAAGTTAATCGTCCTCTTATAACTTTACCCTTTAGTTATAATCTATTCTATATTTAAAACGCAAAGGGTTGAATTAGCAGTTATTTTTGTGAAGTCACATTTATTATTCCGAAAATACCCCTCCTTTTACTTATATTTACTTAACATTCTTATACATCTATTATACTCTAAATTATATGTGTTTTGTTCTTTTTCTGTGCAAGAAAGTACTAATATTAATAACGGTGATGTTACTCATTATTATTTAAACATGTACAAAAGTATGTGACATATATATAAATCTCAAAAGGTGTCAAATCTTCCTATATATAAAATGCAAGGGAGTGAATTGACGGTTTCTTTTTGAAGCCACAATTCACATCCCCATTTTATCCTTGCTTAAATTAATAATTACTGATTTAACATAATTATATAATTATGATACGATTCATATTAATTATTTCATGTTATTTTAAGCATATTTTAAATTAACTATGTGCACATATAAATGTGCACCAAACTACGTATAAAAGGAAAATGATTAAGTGAATCTCAAATTTATTCATACGATTCTAGGATATAATGTATATTGTTGATTTTTATTTATTCATAATTAATACTCCCTCCGTCTCATTATTATTGTCCCATTTCCTTTTTGGGTGTCCCAAAAGTATCTTCTCATTTCTAAATCTTACCATAAATCGACATATCGTCTTTAATTTTCCACCACACATTTCTTTTATCTCTTCCTTTTTCACCACTTATTATATTCAAATCACTTTTTTCTCTTTCATCACCACACAACTATTTATTTTATTTATTTTTTCTTTCATTCCTTAAAAACAGTGCAATAAATCAAATAGGACATAAATTATGAGATGGAGAAAGTATTAATAATTGTCAGTTCCAATCATACATGTTTTATAAATAAAAAATTAAAATAATATCAATCGTTATATCAAATAAAACTAACGATTGCAACGATACGCTCATATCTTTCAAAATGTTGAGGGTTCTCTCTAACTGGTGGTTCAATTTGAGAGTAGTACTGATTTGAGACGGTTCGGTCCGATTGATGGTTCAATTTCGAGAGTGGTTCGTTTCGTATGAAGAGCGATCGTGGATCCTTTGGTGAAAGATCGATTTGAGAATGGAGATATTTGGTATTGATTTTGGGTGTGCGTATGGATCGCTGGTAAACGTTCAAATTCCAGAAAAGGAGTGTTTGCTGCCACTTTATTCAAAGATTCTCGGCTATTGTATCGTCGCCGCTTCAACTACTGTCAAACTCCCCCAGGTCTGATTGATCTATTTCAAACCCTATCTTCCTCGATTTGTTTTGTACTGTGTTTTAGTTTGTTTGGATCATTGAAATTGTGTTTGTGTCCAGATATTGAAAATATTGAAGCATGGAAGTGTGCGTGGACTCAGTCTCGTAAAATATAAAGTCTCAAATGAGCCTAGCGCTCAATTTGGTTGAAATCAATTATTAATAAAAAAAGGGATTTGTTTTGTGTCCAGGCCCACGAATTTATGGCTACAGAGGCCCATGAAAGCACACATATGGCTCCTCACAAAACCCTAATTATCAAAAACACGCTTAAACCCTCCTCCCACACAAGTCAGTCGATTAACCGCAACCAAATTGAGCGCGATGCCTGCAGCTACTCGTTCGAAGAAGCTCGCTGTCGCAGCCAAGCCGGAAAGAGTCCAGCCGCCCAAGAAGAAGCAAAAGAATGAAAAGCTGAAGACTAAGGTTGTCCAAAGGCCGGAGAGTTCCGACGATGAAATGGAATTTCTCCCAGAGGAAGAGAACGGACATCCTGCTTCATCTGATGATGATTCTTCTGATGGTGGTGGTGTAGATGCCTTTCCTGATGATTTCCTACAGCTACAACGAAGTGATGGAGAGGATGATGATGATGATGACAATGGTGAGACACTTTACCTTCTACCAATTTCAACTCAATCATTTTGAAATTGGATGTTGCTGTTGAATCGGTAATGTTTCAGGGTCTGCTTCTGGCTCAGACTCTGATGAGGAGGATGATGATGATTCTGAAGGAGGCTCAGACATGGAAAAGATTTCTAGAAAGCTTGATGAACAGAAGGCTAGAGAAGAGGAGCAAGCTATGGAAGAATTGCAGCTCAATATTAAAGATGAATCTGATGAGTTTCTCCTGCCCACTCAAAAGGTTTTTATTATTCTTCTATATCTGATGAGTTTATCTGAGCATGTGCACATCTTTATATTTCATAGTTGTTGGTTTTTGATTCTTAAATGAATGTGTAGGAGCTTGAAGAGGACGCTTTGAGGCCCCCGGATCTTACTGCTCTGCAGCGCCGTATAAAAGAAAGTGAGTTTTGTTGTTTACATATTCATCTTTGAATTTATGCCAAATTTCTGATCCTTCTATTGTAATTGGTTAGTTGTCAGAGTGCTATCAAATTTTAAAAATTTGAAACAAAAAGATGCATCGAGAAAAGACTATATTGAGCAACTCAAAAGAGATTTGTGTTCATACTATGGCTATAATGAGTTTCTTATGGGATCTCTGGTAGAGGTAACACCTTTAGCACTACTGCTTTGCCTTTTATTTCTTAACATACCAGTTTGGTCTTTTAATTCATGAAATTAGATGATGTGATTAAAATTATATTTTCTTCCTGAAGATGTTTTCGGCAGTTGAGCTTATGGAACTCATTGAAGCCTTCGAAAAGCCACGACCTGTTTGCCTGCGCACTAACACTCTAAAGGTATGACTTTTTCAATTCGAATATTAATATTGGAATTTGTTTGGTGCATTATATTGTGACAGAAGGAAACTGATGTTTAAGTTTTATTTAGACAAGAAGGCGAGATCTTGCTGATGTTCTGCTGAACCGAGGTGTCAATCTTGATCCCCTGAGCAAGTGGTCCAAGGTATTGAATTGACGACTTTGTTGGTTTTGATTTTTTTGCAGTTAGACTGATGCGTCTCCTCTCTTGCAGGTTGGGCTAGTTGTTTATGAATCACAGGTGCCTATTGGAGCAACTCCAGAGTACTTGGCCGGACTTTACATGGTAATTTACTTTTAAGAAATAGGGATTGAGTTGTACCAACTAAAGTTATGAGTTCTGACTCTACCCTCATGTCCTTCATCAGCTGCAAAGTGCAAGTTCTTTTCTCCCTGTGATGGCACTTGCTCCCCAAGAAAATGAAAGGGTTGTTGATATGGCGTAAGTGTTAATCCATTAGTAACACATAACAGATAAAATGTGATCATCATATGACATAATTTAAATTGTTTCAAATCTGTGCCTGAATACAGGGCGGCACCTGGTGGGAAGACAACATACCTAGCTGCTTTAATGAAGAACAGTGGTATGTAATGAGTGTCTGCCCATCCTATGTCAAACTTGGTGTCCACAATATGTTGGACCTAATAAATATTTCTTCTTGCAACCAGGAATTATTTTTGCTAATGAGATCAAGGAGTCAAGACTGAAGTCTCTCACAGCAAATTTACACCGCTTGGGTGTTACGAATACTGTTGTATGCAATTATGATGGGAAAGAGGTTTGATATAGAATTGTTGCCCTTAATTAACCTATAGTTTTATTCTCTATGTGCCTAATGTATGCGAAAGTTAAATGATATTGATGTTCTCATTTGAAATCTTGTCAGCTTCCTAGGGTTTTGGGTCACAATACGTTTGATAGAGTGTTGTTGGATGCCCCATGCAGTGGTACTGGGGTGAGTATCGCCAATACTTTTTAGTTGCATCCAATTTTCATGCTTTGTACTTGTACCACTTAGGCTGAAATGGGTTTATTCAGGTTATATCAAAAGATGAATCTGTCAAGGTTTCTAAAAGCCTCGAGGATATACAAAAGATTGCTCATTTGCAGAAGGTAATACTTTTGATAATTGCTCACTTGTTGCCTCATTTTCTCCTGTTTATATTGTCATTAACATTGAGATGTTGACTATTGGGTCATATTTTAAATTCTTATTGACCTTTTCTTCAGCAACTGATACTAGCAGCTATTGACATGGTGGATTCCAATTCAAAAACTGGGGGCTACCTTGTCTACTCCACATGTTCAATCATGGTTGCGGAGGTATGTGTCTCAGTCCATCTATTTACAAAGATTTATAATATATGCAATTAAATTTTGGGTTACTGGTTTTAATAGAATGAGGCAGTGGTAGATTACGCTCTTAAGAAGAGGAATGTCAAGCTTGTTCCATGTGGTCTTGATTTTGGTCGGCCAGGGTAATCATTTTGAATCAATTTTAAATGAATAAGCATTCAGGGTTTTACAACTCTCAATTTTGAAATTTTATGTCTGTGTAGGTATACTAGCTTTCGAGGAAATTCATTCCACCCAACATTGGAAAAAACTAGACGATTTTACCCTCATGTCCATAACATGGATGGTTTTTTTGTGGCAAAGGTACATGCAAGTGTTGGTATGGTTGGTTGTAATATCGGTCTCATATGAACGCATAATTTTAAGACTGCATTGATTGTGCAGTTGAAGAAATTAAGTAATGCTGAGCCAGCTTCTGCTTCTGAACCATTAGAGACAGCTGAGCCAGAGTCAATGAGTAATGGTTATGAAGTTGACGAAGACACCAATGACAAAATTCAAGGAAAAGCTAAAAAAGAGCATACAAGAAACCAGAAAATGGTGCCAGATAAACCAGCAATGAATGGGAAACTGGATAATTCTGCTTCGAGTATTGGTAAAGAATTCCAGCCAAAAAAGTGGCAGAAAAGGAAGTTCCCATCTAAAGAGGAAATTGCAGCGAAGAGGTGAATTAGTTAATTATTTAAACATAACTTATTTCCAATGCTTTATATGAGATTGTATGAGGTATGGTTTGAATCTTCTGATGCTTCTTATGTTCAAATTTACAGGGAAGAGAAGAGGAATGCTTTAAGGCACCAAATGAAGAATGAAAAAACAAATTCTAGTCAATGAAAGAGTACCACTCAACTCCCTAAATGAAGATCTGAAATTTTACGTATGCCTGACACAGCTAATGTATAATGTTTTAAGATCTATGGGCATGCCATCAGGTGTGCAACTTTGGTGCTCTTAAAGCCCGAATGTTTGTGTTTCACATTAATAGTTCCTTCCAATCTATTAACAAACAGTTCAGTTTTACCAAAAATGGTGTTCAGTCTGCCTTGTTTCTGTTCCAGTTTATAAAAGTACTCAAATGTTCAGCAGTCATTCAGAATCACCGTTAGTCCATTTACTTTTGACTGGGTTTTATGGGAGTTTTAAGCCATGTCAATTATTTTCTGTCTCTTAGTCAAATGGTTGTGTCGAATTCGAAAACTAAAAATGAGTAACGGGCAGTAAATATTGAGAATATAGATGAGACATCACATTGATATTTGGAAAAGTCAACTAGAGCACGAAGTATATGAAACCTGAATTCATCATTCGTTAGAGAAAATTACAAGAAAACATTTGCCAGTTCATATAATGGAATAAGATCCTATGCTGCGTAAGAGAAGGGTTCATTTGATCCAACGGTTCACATTTTGCACTTTATATAAAATTTTATCTTATCTGCACATGTATTTTTCTTATCTGCACATCTGACACATTATGCTTTTACATCTATGCACGTGGCACAAATACATTGGATGAAAATTTTAAATGGGTCTCAAACGAACGAGACTCTACTGCGTAAAGCTCAATGCAGCAGATGTAAAACTACGTACTTTTATGACGGGTTCATTATTTTTAATTTGAGTTTTAGAAAAATGACGCAGTTTTATAATCATTTAAACAAAACTACGTTGTTTTCAATCCGCTGCAATTGGTTGTAGGCTACACCAGATCTGAATCCTTCATATAATGCCTCTCATAATTATCACTATCTGCACTAAAAGTTTGAGTTCCATGTTACTCCCATGTTGCAATTAAAAATTAGTACTATTATCTTATATGCTGCTATGATTGTGTTCAAAGAGTAACACTTCGCTAATATTCCACCGGGTGATTCTCCCCACACCCCTCATCTTTTATACACCCTTTCATGGATCCCACGTGTTATTACCTTTATACCCTTAATATTCCTACCACTCTAATTCATATTTATATCTCTTTTATTATATCATTTTTTATTTTTAAAACATAACAATTAAAAGATTACTGATTTAAAACTATTTATAGATTTAAAATAAAAATAATAAAATATATCAAAGATTGAAGTTTGTATTGGTACAAAAAATAAAAAAGCAAAATCACATTTATTTAAAAATAGTAAACATTAATATGTTTGATAATACAACAACTTAATGAAGTGAAAAGATACTAAATAATTTTCATCAATTTTCTTATATTACTCGATGAAACATGGTGGTAGTTTTATCGACTACCTCATTATTAGGATTTGATACTTCCTCATTTAGAGGCCCTTCAACGGTAAACTCTTCGTCATTCTCATTATTATTTTTATTTAGTTACTCACTCACCCCTAATTATAAGTTCTATTATATTTTTTTTTAAATATAATATAAATTTTTTAAATTGCTATATGTTGATTTTAATTTTTACTATAAATTGTTATAGATTATTTTTTTGATTAATAATACTAAATAACTATGGTGAAATTAATTTATAATACTAATTGAATTTAACTGAATTTTATTTTTAATATTTAATTTAATTAAACTTTAAAGAATATGTAATAGTTAATTAAACTTATAAGGTTAGTTGAATGTTAAAAGGGCACAAAAGTAAATGTTGCATGTGGATTTTGTCTTCGGGAGTGCGATGAGCACTTCCCTATTCCACCTAGACAGCAAAAGGGCACAAAAGTAAATGTTGCATGGAATGTGTGTTACAATTTATTTGTTAGTTTTTATGCTATGTTAACATTTTAAGAATGCGATTGAAATATTTGTAGGATCTTACTAATATGATCGTAGGAATCTAAGAGTATGTGAGAGTTTGTTGATGGCACTTGAGGTAAGTAATATGGACCCATTCTGGTTAGTTTCCGATCTTCTTTCAGAATTGTGACATGTTTTGTTATCAGCATGTTATTCTTATATTTTGCAATGCTCAAACTCTCATGTTGTGTTCCGTGCTCTTGTCATTTTTGGAATTCATATCGTCATATTCAGTGTGTAGACTAGAGCTACTTTTGATTCTGCAACATTTTTTCATTGATAACTCCGGATTCTTTCATTTCCATGTAAAGATCGTTTCCTTCACGAGTACGTTCACCTACCCCACCAAATACGGATACACCCTCGTGGGCTTTGGCAATGTTGTTGATCAATTCCATAATGAGTACTGTTTTACCCACTCCAGCTCCCCCGAATAGTCCTATTTTTCCTCCACGACGATAAGGGGCTAAAAGATCTACTACTTGAATTCCTGTTTCAAAAATGGATAATTTTGTATCTAACTGTATAAAAGCCGGCGCGGATCGATGAATAGGAGATGTCCTTTCGAAATCTTTGATCCAGTTGTGTGATTTGATGTGGTGTGTGGTGGTGTGGTTTGGTGTGATGCCCTCCATAGGGCGAAGCATGATGATTGATGTGATGTCCTCCATGGGGCGAAGCATGAGGCGTAGTTGGTGTGATGCCCTCCATGGGGCGAAGCATGAAGAGTAGTTGGTGTGATGCCCTCCATGGGGCGAAGCATGAGGCGTAGTTGGTGTGATGCCCTCCATGGGGTGAAGCATGATGTATGTGTGTTTGTGTGAATTTGTGTGACGTCCCGGACTTGTGATTGTGCAACTGGATCGTTCTGTTCTGAATCATTTTATGTTGGATCTTTGAGTTCTATTCCGGATCGCTAAACTCTGTTCCGTGCTAATGATTTTGTGTGCTTCGTTCGTCATATGTCTATGAATGTTTGACTGACTCGTATGTAACCTTCTGAAACTTTTATTCGTGTGCTTGTTCATATTTATCACTCTGTCAATTCTTAATTAGTTTGGATCTGTCTTACTTACTGAGTTGTTGACTCACCCCTTCGATAAATATTTATTTCAGATATGGATGATTTGGCGTATCTGCTTGACTTGTAAAGTTGTATATGTGAGACGTTTAGTTCATTTTATCTTTCGTTAGACAATTACATGGAAGTTTAACTAAGACATGTAATTAAATATCATTTTGATTAATTATGTTGAAGCGCAGTATATATGTAACGTTTTGAGACTACGTACGTCCCAAATGTGATTTTAGGGAACGTACGACCAATGTAATGCCCTTTTAAAGACTAATATTACTTTGGGCTGTTACATTAACATACTACTCGATGATTCATGACTTTGATTATTTGTATATTTTTAAATAAATCCATTCAAATCCCTATTAAATTACACTTCATAATGCCCAAGTACTGTAGTGTTTTATATCAGAAAACAAAAATACGTATTTGGTTTCAACTTAGGGTATGTGATGACGTCACCATCATCGTCATCCAATCGAATACAGACTTCTCCATTGACATCGCTCCCCTCCAATTCACACTCCCTCGCGTCTCACCAGCTTCCCGACCCGACCCGACCCCATCCGCACCCCAACTACCACCTCCGACCCATCTTCATCATAATCTCCGTTTCTGCAAATTAGGGTTTGAGGTTACGAAGAATCCCATGGAATCGTTGCAAAACAAGGTGGAATCGTGGATGAGGGACCAGAGGAGTAAGATTCTGAGCGTTTCCTGGCGGATCAAGTGGCCATGGGTTGGGAATGATGATAAGGAGAGTAGGAAGAAGATTCATGAGGAGTATGAGAGGAGAAGGAAGCAATTGCAGGATCTCTGTTTGGCGGTGAAGGCTGAGTCTGTTGCTGATTTGCAGGATATTCTTTGTTGCATGGTTCTTTCCGAATGTGTTTATAAGGTCTGATTTTGTTTGTTTTTATCTATGGATTTGGATATGGTTAATTGGTTCTTTATTGATAGCTAATGAGTATACTTCTCTATCATTATTTGTTCACTGAGGATGGGTTGATTAGAGTTTTAGATTGATTTTTTGTTGGTGTGAATTCAGAAAAGGCCAATATGAATATGAATTAGTTTGCAAAAGATAGGCATTGATGTGAAATGGTACGATCAGTTGTTTTGGGTGGTTCATTGCATTTAAAGAGTGACGATTGGGATTGTTGTTTTTGGTGGATGCGGAGAGAGGAGTGTGTTCAGTGTTTAGGAGGAAGAATTGGTAGAATTGTGCTGCATTTATCTAAATGTTGTGAAATTGGGGAAGCTTGAATTTGTTTATGCTCAGTAGCAGGCTTGTCTGGAGCAGCATTTCCTCTCTTAGTTTAAGTAACTTAGATTTCTATTTATGTTGCAGAGACCAGCTTCAGAGGTCGTTCGATTTGTGAACAAGTTTAAAGCTGACTTTGGAGGACAAATTGTTGGTTTAGAGCGCGTGCAACCTTCTTCAGATCATGTTCCTCACAAGTAGAAAGAAACTAATAAATTTGTAGAGTTTTTTTTTGATTGAAATTTTTTTTGATTGAAATAAATTTGTAGAGTTAGTTTTACTAGTTTGTTACTTATTTTTGAGATGTCCATTTGATATATCAGGTACATATTCAGTAGACTTTTTTGTCTTATTTATTTTGTATAATATTAACCTTTAGATTAAACTCTTTTTGGCACAAAATATGCTTCCATTTGTAAAGAATTATCCTCGTATTACTTTTAGTTTCAGAGTATTAATATTATGTACGTATAACATCTGGACAGATAACCGTCAATTCATATTTTATTTGCACAAAACATGCTATTTTTACATATATGAGTCAATAGGCTGGTCTACTTCCCAATCATAAGGGTTTTTCACTGATTTGTTTTTTAAGATAAGTTAAAGCACCATTTAGCCTGCGGTATTCAGTGTACTCTTTTTTGGCCTCTATTGATCACTGGAAGTATTCATCTAATGATCTACTGCCAAGGTGTGTGACGTGTGTCATTCCCAATCCAGAGATTCTTCATAGTCATTTCAGGAACTTCATTTGGAACTTTTTTGTAGGTACATTTTGGCTGAAGCTGGTGACACTTTGTTTGCTTCTTTTATTGGAACAAAGCAGTACAAGTGAGTACAATGTGAATCTCTCTAATCCTCTGCAGTTAGTTATCATCTAACATTCAATTTCTAATTTATGTCTGTATTTTATAGGGATCTTATGACGGATGCAAACATACTACAAGGCGACTTGTTTAATGAGGATGCTGATGAGGAGTCTGCATCGGGGAATGAGAATGGGGACGACGAAACTCACAAAGGAACTGTTGATAATATTCCAAGGACTCCTGGGCACAACTCCAGGCAGATTAAAAATAGATAGAAACCGGCTGCTCATCGGGTAAAATAGCTGTGTCACATTTATACCCCATTTCAAGGTCTGGACTTCATGACATGTGCATTTCTCGTAGTATTTTCAACTAATTACACCTGAACTTTTTTGTGGCAGGGCTTTTTGTCTCGTGCCAAAGGTATACCTGCCTTGGAGTTGTACAAGCTTGCTCAAAAGAAGAAGCGCAAACTCGTTCTTTGTGGACATTCCCTTGGGGGTGCTGTAAGTTTATTTGACATGGTGCTAAATAATATATTGTCTTTTCCTTTTACCACTGAATTCCCTTCTACCAGGTGGCAGCATTAGCAACCCTAGCAATTCTAAGAGTTATGGCTGCTTCGTCTTCTTCGAAAGGGAATGGCAATGTTTTGGTTAAGTGTATAACATTCTCACAACCACCTGTTGGAAATGCTGCTCTGCGAGAGTACGTTTGCCGTTCTCATGCTGGGGTTTTGTCGATTTTGTGCATAATTGTTCTAACATTCATTCTCTTGTAGTTATGTTAACAGCAAAGGCTGGCAGCATCATTTCAAGAGTTATTGCATTCCAGAAGATTTGGTTCCTCGGATTTTATCTCCTGCTTATTTTCACCATTACAATGAGCAACTGTTATCAACAACGGTGGAAAATCCTAGTAGTTTGGTCATGTCAGAAAATAGTAATCCTGCGAAAATAGTAGCTGAAAAAACAAAACAAAAGGATGGCGAGCAGCTCGTCCTCGGATTAGGCCCAGTGCAAACTTCTTTTTGGAGACTTGCAAGATTAGTTCCTTTGGACAGTGTCAGGAGACAGTTAAACATTTATAAAGGCAATCAGGTTAATCCAGTGGAACCAGTGAACTCAGCCACTCCAAGTGAAACATCTTTGACTGATGATGCAGCAGCCGTACCACAATCACTTGAAATTGAAGAGGGTTCTGACAGTATTTCGTTAAAACCATTTGTCAGTTTAGATGGAGAAAAGTCTAATATAGCTTCCGAGGGAAAGCCTACGGGAAAAAATGGTGCTTCAGATAATGGTGATGGTCAAACTTGGCGTCAAGTTCCATACCTTCCATCATATGTACCATTTGGGGAGGTATGTAACTTGCTGTTTGCTGGTATTCATTGTATGTTACTGTATCACTCAAATAGTTTTGAAGATGTAAAATATCTGATTAACCAAGGGGATACACCATATGATTTTTATTTGCTAATCTGAAATTAGGCAGTGATTCAGTGAATATTCTGTTCGCGTTAGGTTTATATTTGGGTCATAAGTTCAAACCTGCATTCGTGGTATAGTAGATGCCTATATATTTCACTTGGAAAAACTATTGACCCTTTCATCTGTAACAGCTTTATCTGTTAGGAAATTCATCAGTGGATTCATTACCCGGCTCAGAGTATTCAAAGTTGACATCGGTAGGTGGTTCTTTGATTTCACCAGTGGATTAATTTTCGCTATTCTTATAATCATGAGTAAAAGTTCTTAAATTCTCTCATTTTGTTTGTCTTTTGGCGAAGCCATGTTCAGGTCAGAACTGTTATAGCCGAATTGAAAGAACTATTTCAGTCACATTCAATGAAGTCATATAGGTTGCGGTTCCAGAGGTAACCTTGTGTTTTGTTATTTCCATCCGTTTACAAATACATGATAATATATCCTCAGAATCACTAAATGTGCGCCATAATTGCTCAAACTTAATGGTTATCTGTTTCGTTCAACATTTAACTTTAGAAGAACGTACAACACTGATACGTTCTTGCAGTATGATGCATTGACCGGCCTTGTTGTTCTCACATATAGTCATTATGTAAGTTTGCCTCATTTCTAACTAACTATACATCGATAAAATTATGCCAATACTGTGCATTGGACATTCTCTGATTCCCTCTATTTGAAAATCTTAATTTATATTGCTATGTTCCATCAAATACATGTCTTTTAAACTGTAAATTTATTGGTTGCTTCTTTATCTCTAAGTTTCCACTCCAAACTAGGCTCTTTATCTTCAGTGATATAATTTTGGTGACTCAAAAATTAGTACTTCACACCTAATAGCTTTTCGAATTTCTGTTAAGAATGGTTCATCATCCATAAAGTTCAGCTTATATTCTGATAAGGAATCTTCTTAGAGTTGCATAGGAATTGCATAGTGTACCTTGAAAGTATATTAGTGTCGTATTTGGCAATAACATACTGAATATTGTTTTCGTCATCCATGAAGTTCAGCACATTTCATGTAAAGAACCTTCTTAGTATATGGATTTAGTGAGGGAATAAATTGTCCCGTCTGTACATAGGATTGCAGAGTGTAACTTGAAAGAGTATTGTTAGTATATCATACTCAACAGTATCATTAGAAAAAATGTGTCCTTAAACTTAAGAATTATATCTGACTGAAGCTCATTCCTATGTTTATGCTTTACAAATCAGTTTATGGTATTTAAAAACTCATTGTCCACTGTCCAGTCCTCTGTCTTTATTTCAAAATTTATCAACTAATGTGATTTTTGTTCTATTGATTGTTCATTTCTGCAGAATCTATGATTTGTGCACGGGTGACAATGCTTCTTGTTTCTTGGGATTTGAACAGATCCAGCAGTTCCCTAATTTTCACGAATTGCTTGGTCTCTCAGTTGCTGGAAGTGTGGAGCTGGGGCATATAGTAGAATCACCAGCTATTCGAACAGCTACTTCAGTTGTTCCTCTGGGTTGGAGGGGCATTCCTGGAGATAAGAACGCAAAACCATTGAAAGTTGACATTACTGGTTTCGGGCTGCATTTATGTACATTGGTTCAGGCTCAAGTAAATGGCAACTGGTAGTATACTCCTACTCTCTGTTAATACCTTACTCGTTTGATTGAAATTTAAGCTCTAAAGAACTACCCAAACAGCAGAATTTCTGTTGACATATAATGAATGTCTTGTGTGGACATATTACCCATGAAAGTAATTTTCAGATGCAAAGTCATTACTCATTAGTATTGATTGAGGATAATAATATTTTATCAATTTTTTATTAGTGGCAGAGAATGTGGTGCATAAACGCACTAGCAAAAATATTCAGTCTCATTTGGTTAGAATAGTTTGCAATGAAGATAATATCCAAAATTTACAGGGTCTATAATTCTGTATATTTTCAGGTGTTCAACAACTGTTGAATCCTTTCCATCAGAGACAGCAAATTCTTCTGATCAAGGATTATACCCAGATTTACAAAAGATACGTGTGGTGGTTGGGCCACCACTGAAGAGGCCCCCAAAACATCAGATTACGTCTGAATCAGTGATGCCGTTATTTGCTTCTGTTGATTCCGAGGCTGCTAGTCCTAGCATTGTGCATGATACAAACGATTGTGAAGATGGCAGATTCATCAGACCTGATGGTTTGAACAATCTGGTGGTGTACTGTACGAGTGATTTCGCTACTGTTTCAAAAAGAGTGCACGTAAGGACTCGTCGAGTAAAGCTGCTTGGACTTGAGGTACATGTACATCACAAGTGTAAAGCCTGTCTTCTCCTGTAAGATTAGTAAAAATATGGTTGTGTTATGTAGGGTTCTGGAAAGACGTCTTTGTTGAAGGCTATCTTAAGCCAGGGAAAACATACGTCTACAAATGATACTGAGGCTATGCATGCAGAGGGAAATGTTCAAGAAGGTATCATTGATGGTTTATGCTTCTTGGACTCCAGTGGAGTTAATTTGCAGGTCTCCTGACTCCCACTTTTTTTTTTTTGATTGAAAAATACCATAAAGGCAAAACACAGATAAGCACAGGAAAGACCAAACTCAAGCCTCAATAAACTTGGACACGAAAAGAGGGATTGAGAACACTGAAGTCCATGAAGCTTTGGTAGTCCTTGCATGAACAGCAAGCTTGTCGGCTAAGGAGTTGTCCTCTCTTCCGATATGCTCAACACTCCAACCAGGATGATCTTTAAACCCGGCCATACAGTTTCGAAGCCAGCCCCCGTCAGTTCCAACACTAAGGTAGCCCATAGTAGTCGCAAGTACAATTTCCATTGAGTCCGAGAAGAACACCACCTTGGACAGGTTCAACTTCATCGCCATTCGCATTCCAGCCAGTAAAGCAATGCCCTCGGCATCTCTAGAGCAGCGAGTCGAGGCCTCCCATCCCAAATTGACTGATTGCAAAATGCCCTCAGATATCCATATGGCTGCAAAACCCATACCACCAGAGTTGACCCAAGAGCCATCACAGTAGATAATAGACGAAGTTTGCGATTTCTGATGCTGCCAATAGCTGTGACATAACTGAGTATCACATTGGTATATGACCGAGGAGACCTTCCAACTTGCCTTTTCAACACATAGCGTCAGCTCACCATGTCTGATAGAATTGCGACAGCCCCAAATTACCCAAATCAGACAGGCCAAGTGTCGGAAATCCGCTTTGGAGCATATTGTAAAACATGTGTACAACCAGTCTGCTGCAGAACAATGATAGTGGGAAAATATAGACTCCGGCAGCCCAAGCTTCTTTGCAATAGCTTTAATATACCAACAACCAGTAAACAAATGAATGGGGGATTCCGTTTTAAAGCCACAGAAGACGCACACGGTGTGTATTGCACACCTTCGTTTTGCAAGGTTAACCACGTCCGGTAGCGCGTTGTTGTATAACCGCCAAATCATTATCTTAATCTTCCCTGGGAGGTTGAGCTTCCATAAAGCTTTCCAGAATCTGTCAACTCCAGAGGTATCTGAGGAGCTACTGTTCCCAACCCGCAGCCTTGAATGGATCAATGAATATGCCGATTTCGCTGTAAACTCACCCGAACTTGTCAAGCCCCAGGATATGTTGCCGTCTGCCGTCTGTTGGACTAACCCATCACCTAGAAAGTGTTTTATCTTCGAGATTCCCCTCCACGCATGAGAAGGGCGTGAACCAGCGCTCGCGTCCAGAAGGTTACAATGGGGGAAGTAACGAGCCTTATAAATCTTGCCCAAAAGGGAGTCAGGCTTGGTAAGAAGACGCCAGGCCTGACTCCCACTTGCTATTTAATTTGTAGAATCTAATTTCAAAGCTAACATTATTACAAGTATTCCAGTTGTCTTACGACATGGATTATATTTTTCTGATAAGAATTTCCTCTGCATATAATTTGAATCAAGCTGAAGTTAAGTTTTCTGAATCTCTCTTTTTGTTTCAAATGCAGGAGTTGGGTTTGGAGGCCTCTCGATTCAAAGATGAGTGGTGGACTGGTTTATGCGATCTTAGTAGAAAAATAGATCTTATTGTCCTAGTGCATAATCTTGCACATAGTATTCCTCGCTATAATAAATCTAGTGATCCAGAGCAACAACCAGCTCTATCCCTTCTGTTGGATGAGGCAAAGGCGCTTGGGACTCCCTGGATTTTGGCTGTTACTAACAAATTTTCTGTTAGTGCACATCAGCAGAGGACAGTAATTGATGCGGTGTTGCAGGCTTATAGAGCTTCTCCAAACACTACTGAAGTTATAAATTCATGCCCTTACATTATGCCTACTGCTGAAAGCACTACAATAGGTTTGCCTCCCACGGTTGGAACTTCTAACAATAGGCCGGGCCCTCAAAATCTCATTTTTGCTCCCATAAACTTTGTGCGAAGGCCATTCTTTAGAAAAGCCGATGTTCTTCCCGTGCAGGGGGTTAGTAAACTTTGTAGACATATCCATCACGTTCTTGAAAACCAAGAGGAGGCTTGTTTACAGGTAAGGACATCCATCTCTGCTAAAAATATTTCTGTAGGCAACTTGTTTGATGTTATGAAGAATTAAAATTTTGTATTCATTGCATAAATATTTTAGTACTTTAGTATAGCCATCTTTTCCATAAATATTTCTAGTATTTATACCTCTGTTATTTTCCCTAACAACGTTTCCACCTATTTTATTTAAGGAATTGGTGAGAGATAGATTGATGATAGAGTTGGCACGTGATCGTGCAGCTGCAGCAGACGGAGGCAGTGATTCTCGAGGGAGTGTTCTGACCATGACAGCAGCTGCATTAGGCGGTTCTGTTGGGGCTGGTATTGGCGTTGTCTTTGCTGTTATCATGGGTGCAGCATCTGCCTTGAGGAAACCATGAAGTTTTGTACAGTAAAACTATCATGTGAAAACCTGACACTCCATTTGGAAGCTTGGAGCAAATTTTAGCCTAGGCCCTTTCGACCAGTTTGAAAGCTCCAGGAATTGACATCATATATCCTTTTTTCCGTATTATTTATTCATTTGAAACGGGTTACACTACTGTATATCTTACTTGCATGGACCGACTGTAAATACTAGCTATAGTTATTTATTAAGGGAAGTTCTGAATGATTTTTGGACTAGAAAGATTCATATCAATTTGTTGTCTGTTATTAACAAGAGTAGACCACATTCCACACATTCGTATCAATTTGTTTTTTCTGTAATGCTGCTCATATGTTATTAACTAGAGTGGGTAGACCACACGAATTGTTTAGAGTAAACGCAATGGATGGTGTTTTCTCAGACAAGTCAGATGTATACAGCTTTGGAGTATTATTGTTGGAGATAGTCAGTGGCTGTAAAAACTACAGTTTCCATCATTATGACCGTGCTATCAGCCTCGTCGCATATGTGAGTTTTATTTCCACAAAAAAAAAAGTTCTTGAGATCAGTTGGTACAAACTTTGTGATTTATTATATTTGCAGGCCTCAGAGACATGGAAAAAGAAGACATGCCTTGATATAATGGACTCAACATTCATAGATGCAGAGGATCTCGCTGTCGCCGCCAAGCTAAAGGCTAAAGTTGTGCAATTTCTGCCTCTCGAAGGGAATGGATATCCTGCTGATTTTGATGGTGGTGTTGAAGATGAGTTTCCTGATGATTTCCTCCAAGGAAGTGATGGAGAGGATGACAATGGTGAGTCACTCTAGTTCTAGCTAGTTCTTTGATATCTTAAAGCAATTGAACATACCAATTCTGAAATTCTGTTAGATGTGAGGGTGGGATTATCAGAATAGAGAAGGGGATGAGCTGAGAATGTGAGCAGGGGGTGAGGAATAGAATGAGTTGAGAGTGACAGACTAAAATGATTTTCTTTCTTATTCCATCCATTTCGTTTTGGGAAGCATGGGTGCGGATGCGTGGTGCGGGGATTCGTGGGTTCGGCAAATTTCCAGAAATAGGGATACTGGTGCGGCGGGATTCGGCAAACAATTAAATATTTAAAATATATATTTTGCATAAATTTTGCAAAAAAAAATTTACATTTTACTTATACCAAAAAATATACATCAAATTCAGCATTTTAGTTTGCATTGCATATCATTGTCAAACTAGCATCCCTCTATGTTATTGTAATTTTGTAAACATTTTCAATTTCAGCATTTTTAAGTGAAATATTTTCTTTCTATTTTTGTTATTATGTATTTTTCGTGTAGATAAAATTTATAATCATGAATTACGATCCGAAAATCAGTTAGACCCATGTTGGAACCCGACTAAAGCCCAATAAACCCATGTAGCTCTGTCTCATTGTATTTAACTATCAAACTCCAAAACCCTAGCAAAGCATTCCATCTTCATTCCTCAGTTCGACGCAAATGACCTCGCCTCAGAATGAAGAAGAGAGCTCACGTCAGTGCCGGACAAGGTCGAATCGGCAAGCACCGTATCCTCTTCGACAAGTGCCATCCTAGATACTTCGGTGAAGTCGGTGGTGGCCTACTCCCGTGCACTGCCGCACCACCGCGCACTGCGGCGCACGGAGTTCGCGACTCGCGGAGTATGTTACGAATCCCTGCTTCCCAGATTTCGTTTGTTCCCTTCTTATACAGCAATCTGACAGCTCATTGTAACAAACTATTTTGGATTTTAGTAACAATCCATATTACTGACACATAACAAATTACTAGAGAATAAAATCCAGCAGTTTGTTGGGAATTTTAGATGCTCTGCTGCTCCTTTTGATCCCCTGACCTGAATCACTATTCTTCGAATTCTGGTTTTCCATCAGCACATCTTAAATACCTGTAACATGTTGCTGTTGTATAGGTAACATCTCAGGGTCCGCGTCTGGCTCAGACTCTGATGATGATGATTCTGAAGGAGAGACATTGGAAAAGATTTCTAGAAAGCTTGATGAGAAAGGCTAGAGAAGAGGAGCAAGCTATGGAGGAATTGCAGCTCAATATTAAAGATGAATCTGATGAGTTTCTCCTGCCCACTCAAAAGGTTTTTATTTTCTTCTTTATCTGATGAGTTTGTCTGAGCATGTGCACATCTTTATATTTCATAGTTGTTGGTTTTTATTCTTAAATGAATGTGTAGGAGCTTGAAGAGGAGGCTTTGAGGCCCCCGGATCTTACTGCTCTGCAGCGCCGTATAAAAGAAAGTGAGTTTTGTTTTTACATATTCATCTTTTGAATTTATGCCAAATTTCTGATCCTTCTCTTGTAATTGGTTAGTTGTCAGAGTGCTATCAAATTTTAAAAATTTGAAACAAGAAGGTGCATCGAGAAAAGACTATATTGAGCAACTCAAAAGAGATTTGTGTTCATACTATGGTATAATGAGTTTCTTATGGGATCTCTGGTAGAGGTAACACCTTCAGCACTACTGCTTGCCATTTATTTCTTAACATACAGTCTTGGTCTTTTAGTTCATGAAATTAGATGATGTGATTAAAATTATCTTTTCCTCCTGAAGATGTTTTCGGCTGTTGAGCTTATGGAACTCATTGAAGCCTTTGAAAAGCCACGACCTGTTTGTCTGCGTACTAACACTCTAAAGGTATGACACTTTCAGTTAGAATTTTAATATTGGAATTTGCCTGGTGCATAGTATTGTGACGGAAGGAAACTGATGTTTAAGTTTTATTTAGACAAGAAGGCGAGATCTTGCTGATGTTCTGCTGAACCGAGGTGTCAATCTTGATCCCCTGAGCAAGTGGTCCAAGGTATTGAATTTACCCCTTTGTGTGTTTTGAATTTTTGATATTTGTTGCAGTTAAACTAACTTGATTCGTCTCTTGCAGGTTGGGCTTGTAGTTTATGAATCACAGGTGCCTATTGGAGCAACTCCAGAGTACTTGGCCGGACTTTACATGGTAATTTACTTTTAAGAAACAGGGATTGAGTTATACCAACTAAAGTTATGAGTTCTGACTCTACCCTCATGTCCTTTATCAGCTGCAAAGTGCAAGTTCTTTTCTGCCTGTGATGGCACTAGCTCCCCAAGAAAATGAAAGGGTTGTTGATATGGCGTAAGTGTTAATCCATCAGTAACACGTAACAGATAAAATGTGATTGTCATATGACATAATTTAAATTGTTTCAAATCTGTGCCTGAATACAGGGCGGCACCTGGTGGGAAGACAACATACCTAGCTGCTTTAATGAAGAACAGTGGTATGTAATGAGTGTCTGCCCATCCTATGTCAAACTTGGTGTCCACAATATGTTGGACCTAATAAATATTTCTTCTTGCAACCAGGAATTATTTTTGCTAATGAGATCAAGGAGTCAAGACTGAAGTCTCTCACAGCAAATTTACACCGCTTGGGTGTTACGAATACTGTTGTATGCAATTATGATGGGAAAGAGGTTTGATATAGAATTGTTGCCCTTAATTAACCTATAGTTTTATTCTCTATGTGCCAAATGTATGCGAAAGTTAAATGATATTGATGTTCTCATTTGAAATCTTGTCAGCTTCCTAGGGTTTTGGGTCACAATACGTTTGATAGAGTGTTGTTGGATGCCCCATGCAGTGGTACTGGGGTGAGTATCGCCTACTTTTTAGTTGCATCCAATTTTCATGCTTTGTACTTGTACCACTTAGGCTGAAATGGGTTTATTCAGGTTATATCAAAAGATGAATCTGTCAAGGTTTCTAAAAGCCTCGAGGATATACAAAAGATTGCTCATTTGCAGAAGGTAATACTTTGATAATCGACTTGTTGCCTCATTTTCTCTGTTTATATTGTCATTAACATTGAGATGTTGACTATTGGGTCATAATTCTTATCTACCTTTTCTTCAGCAACTGATACTAGCAGCTATTGACATGGTGGATTCCAATTCAAAAACTGGGGGCTACCTTGTCTACTCCACATGTTCAATCATGGTTGCGGAGGTATGTGTCTCAGTCCATCTATTTACAAAGATTTATAATATATGCAATTAAATTTTGGGTTACTGGTTTATGTAGAATGAGGCAGTGGTAGATTACGCTCTTAAGAAGAGGAATGTCAAGCTTGTTCCATGTGGTCTTGATTTTGGTCGGCCAGGGTAATCATTTTGAATCAATTTTAAATGAATAAGCATTCAGGGTTTTACAACTCTCAATTTTGAAAGTCTGTGTAGGTATACTAGCTTTCGAGGAAATTCATTCCACCCAACATTGGAAAAAACTAGACGATTTTACCCTCATGTCCATAACATGGATGGTTTTTTTGTGGCAAAGGTACATGCAAGTGTTGGTATGGTTGGTTGTAATATCGGTCTGTCTCATATGAACGCATAATTTTAAGACTGCATTGATTGTGCAGTTGAAGAAATTAAGTAATGCTGAGCCAGCTTCTGCTTCTGAACCATTAGAGACAGCTGAGCCAGAGTCAATGAGTAATGGTTATGAAGTTGACGAAGACACCAATGACAAAATTCAAGGAAAAGCTACAAAAGAGCATACAAGAAACCAGAAAATGGTGCCAGATAAACCAGCAATGAATGGGAAACTGGATAATACTGCTTCGAAAGAAATCCAGCCAAGAAAGTGGCAGAAAAGGAAGTTCCCATCTAAAGATGAAATCGCAGCGAAGAGGTGAATACATTAATTTTCCAGTGCGTTAGATGTTTCTTCTGGTTTTTCCAGTGTTTGAATCTTCTGGTGTTTCTTATGTTCAAATTTACAGGGAAGAGAAGAGGAATGCATTAAGGCACCAAAAGAAGAATGAAAAAACAAATTCCAGTCAATGAAAGAGTACCACTGAACTCCCTAAATGAAGATCTGATATTTTATGTATGCCTGACACAGCTAATGTATAATGTTTTAAGATCTATGGGCATGTTGTGAAACGTTAGTACTCTTAAAGCCCGAATTTTTGTGATTCACATTTATTTCTGTTTCAGTTTATACAATGTACTGGGTTTGTCGAAAATGTTTCAGTTCAGCAATATTTCTTAATCAGTCTGGGTGTTTTGAGAGTAGTAGGCCGTGTCAGTTATTTTCTGTTGATTATGTTTCTTTGTGAAACTCAAAATATTAAAAATAAATAACGGGCAGGAAATACTGAGAATACAAATGAGACATCACATTGACATTGGAAAAGTCGATTAGAGCATGAATTATATGAAACCTGAAATCATCATTGATTTGAGAAAATTATCAGAAAATATTTGTCGGTTAATAAGATGCCTCTCATAATTATCACTCTTCTGCTCACAACTTTCCTTGCACTAAGTTTCATTAAATATATAAGGGTTATATGTCATATTCCCTGTATCACTTTTGTGTTGTAATATTATATACGAATATATGTATAACGTTTGACGTTACTATACAATCATGTCTATCATTGTTTCGTTAAAAATTCTGTTGAATATATTAATTTTTATTATTATAATAATAATATTTTTATTGCAATACACCACCAACAAAATAAATGAATTTTCATTTCACTATTTCTGTAATCACTTTCGATACCATTTAACCACCTCTTCATTATTAGAGATGGTTATTTGGTAATGACAATAATTATAAAAATGGTCGAATGTAACATTGCGATATACAAGTGCTACGGTGGAATATGACATACTATGCAAGTGATCACTTGTAATTAATCCAATATATAATCTAAAGTTTTTAATTTGTACTCCAGGGCGTTCCTCGCTCAAAATTTATTTATGTTATTCCTTTTGTTGATTTAGACATGAGCATTTACAGTATTTACTAGAGAATTAATATGAATTCGGATCTTGGAGTACATTAAAGTTTTGTAAGACATGAGAAAATCATCCTAATCGTTGGTTTTGATTGATCTGACGATTGAGAATAAATTAATTTTGAATTGAAATAAGTTATTGAATTAGTAAAATACACAGTCGATTGAGATGGGTGGTTATCAATATCAACCGTTAGATGTATAGAAATCAACAATTGTGATGATATCCTTCCGTCTGACAAAAACTTGTTTTTCCTTGTATACCTTAATCCGAATCAGTATATTCACATTTGTTGTAGATGAAAATTACTACTAATATTACATGCTGATATGATTAAATTTACAAAGTCATACTCGCAAATATTCCACCTAGACAGGACGATCACTTATTACTTTTTCTCTCTAATAACTTGACAACTCGTAGGTTAATCATTTAGCTGACAATTATACATTTAAAATACTCATTCAAAACAAATTATTTGTAGAATTTGTAAAAGATTAATGTTTGTCAATAAAATCCCCATCACAAAATCTCCATCAAATCATTTGGTATAGTCTCTTATGCTATGTTCACTTCACATTAATAGAAAGGAATTGACGAAAGAATGGAATGAGAAAAGGAATGGAATTAGATAAGGAATGGAATAACGATTCCATTCTTTTATTCACTTTCCATTAGCAAACAAAGTAAATGAATTGAATAAATATATATAAAGGGAAGAATGTTGTGTGGAGTTATTTAAATGGATCAAGAGAAATCAAATGAAGGAATAAACTTATACCATCTATTTTTGGAGGAATGTATTTTATTTATTTTGGCTTTGAATGGAATTAAGTTGGAATGACTCATTTCATTCCATTAGCTCAACCAAACAACTTATATTTTCATTCAGTTAAGAATCAACATTCATTCCACCAAAATTGATTTCATTCTAACGAAGTGAACACAACCTTAGAGAACCACCTTAATCAATCTTGTAAATAAACATCTTTTTGTTACAAGCCTCAAATGTCAAAAACTGCCACTCCATTTATGTTTTGTATCTCTTTTTAGTAAAACACTGTCAAACAATCTTATATTGTCATAAAAATCATTACACCAAATTTCAGATCCATTATAGACATAACAATTCAAATCCAACTAGTCGATGTGGGACAACTTGTCAATTAGTCCTGAACCACATGAAAGAGGAGAAGTTTAAAAGAAAACAAGCTATAGAACTGGTAAAAATTTTGTGCATGGAGGCATCACAAACCATACCAAGATCTTCTTTTCAAACTACCTCTGAGCCGCAGTGAATGATGTTATGGAAATTGTGAAAGAAATAACTGACACATTAGCCGACACAATTTGGTATATCATAGAAAACAATAGTGAAGTGTTCAGACTGACAATACAAAACTATTACCATAAAGTATATAATCTGCTTTAAGGAATGGATGATATGCACTTTCAACATGTGAGACAATTTGAAGAAAATAAAGAGAACATATTGCATTTGGCATGATATTTGGCCCCTTCAGATAGGTTGAAAACAATTTCTGGTGCTATTTTACAAATGCAGAGAGAAGTTCAATGGTTCAAGGAAATTGAAAATTTAGTGCAACCTGCTTTCAAAAACAAAAGGAATGACAGTTCTAAAACTCTGTAGGAACTGTTTCGGGAGACACACCAGCGTTGGAGGAGTGAACATAGTGGGTGAAAAGCACTGCTAGTTCATGCACTGTGGCAGCATCCCTGATTGTAACAGTAGTTTTCATCGCAACTATTACAGTACCGGATGAGAACAAAGACGACGACACAACTGCATTCGGTTCAAAGGTTGCTTTCAGAGTATTCGAAGTGGCTGATTCAATTTCATTGATCTCATCATGTGCTGCAATACTGGTTTTCCTTTCAATACTGACTTCATGATACGCTGAAGAAGATTTCCTTCGAGCTTTGCCGATGAGACTTATTGTTGGGCTTTTGAATTTATTTATCGCAATGATATTCATGATGGTTTTATTTAGTTCCACCCTTTATCTACTATTCGAGCATCAAGGAAATTAGAAGAGGGGATGGCTAATGATGGCATTAACATCTGTTGTGATTGTGGTTGTGTTTGCTTGGGCTTTATTCACAATGGTCGTTGAAATGCTCATTTCAACTTTTGCAAGTCCACTTTTCAGTAGGAGAAACAAATGAAAATGTCCTAGTAGATTCACCAACCCTTGTAATTTCTTCAAAAAGACAGGTTAAGAGGAATTAAGCGGTAACCCTTGTATATATTTTAGCTTTCTGTTTGATTTGGTTTAGGGTTTGGTTTGGTTTGGTTTGGTTTGTTTGGTTTGGTTTGGTTTGGTTTGGTTTGGTTTGGTTTGGTTTGGTTTGGTTTGGTTTGGTTTGGTTTGGTTTGGTTTGGTTTGGTTTGGTTTGGTTTGGTTTGGTTTGCGAGTAAGGGTTCGAGTTAGCGTTTATTTGTTTTAAAGGAGTTAGTATTGATATGAGGTTTTGTGTGTGGGATTGTTAGCGATTTGTTTTGACTGTAACACAAAGGACTTGTGCGCGAGTGGATTGGTTGAGACGAATTGGAGCTGACATCTAGGGAAGGTATTGAATAATAAAAATGTTAGCTGATGAATTGTCCCATCTCGACTAGTTGGAAGAGAATTGTTTAGTATATATTGGACCTTGAATCATGACCTACAAGTCGACTTTTGGGTCAAACTTGGGATAGGTTCAGTATGTGCTTGCAATTTATCATGGTAACAGAGCTGGCCGAACTTGGGCCCAATATGTGTTGTGGGAAGGTGTTCAACTCATTGGGCCACCGCTATGGCAGGTGGATTGGTAGTCGTGGTTAACACAGGTTGATACGATGATTTCTTATGAAGTCGTGTCATATGTATGCGCGATGGAGTATTGACATCTCGGCATGCACAACTTGTCAGTTGAAGGGAAGGTGTTGAATAACAAAGAATGTCAGTTGATAAGTTGTCCCACATCGACTAGTTGGATGAGAATTGTTAAGTATATATTCGACCTTGAACCAGGACCTACAAGTCGACTTTTGGGTCAAACATGGGATTGGTGTGCTTGCAATTTATCACTAGTTAATCAATCATCATAACTGAAGAAATTACTCGTTGAAGCTTGTAACGAAGACTGAACCTTAGATTTGAGATTGGAAATTCTGTAAAAGTGATGAATTGATTTGTAGATGAGCTAAGTTTTACAGCTTTTATACATAGTATGTAACTACGTCGTTTTACATCAAAACAACAGTACTTCGAATCACTCCTAATTTAAATCTACGTTCCCTTTAAACAAACTAAAACCTGCATAAACCTGCTGAAATGAGGTGCCCGAGTTGCTCACTCCAATACCCCCCCTCAAGCTGTGGAGTATAGATTATTCGAAACTCCCAGCTTGAAACCGAGATGCCCGAGTTGCTCACAAGATAGAGACTTGGTAAACATGTGCGCCAGCTGATCAAAAGTATTGATTTGAACAGGGGAAATGAACTTGGACACAACATGAGCACGCACTAGATGGCAGTCAATTTCCACATGTTTGGTTCTTTCGTGGAACACCAAATTATGCGCAATATGGGTAGCTGCTTATTATCACACGCTAAAGGAATAGGTTGCTGAACAAATATTATCAAATCAACCAAGAGATGAACAACCCATACTAACTCGCAGCTAGTTACACCCATAAATTTGTACTCGAATTCAGTAGAAGATCTAGACACTACATGTTGCTTCTTCGACTTCTAAGTTATTGCTGAAGATCCCAACAAGATGCAGAACCCTAAGATAGATCGTTTAGTTAGTGGGTAGGCTGTCCAATCTGCATCGCAAAATGCCCGCAGTTGAAGATCTGACACTGAAGGGAACGAAATGCCCTATGCAATACAATACAATACACGTTGTGCTGCCTGAAGGTGATTCAAAGTGGGAGCATTCATAAATTGACTAAGGATGTGAATTGGATATGCCAAATCTAGTGTGGTAATTTTCAAATAGATTAGTTTCCCAACTAATTTCCTGTAATGAAGCGCATCTTTCAGTAATGGAGCTTCCGACATGCTCAACTTCTGTTTAGCATCCATTCGTGTATTCACTGATTTGCATTCCAGAAAACCATTTTCTTCCAAAAGCTCCAATGCATATTTCTTTGGTTTAGAAAAATAGCATCCTTAGATTGTGCGACTTCAGCCCCAAACAATATTTCAACTTTTCCAGATCCTTTATTTTTGAACCTATCATGAATGAAATTCTTCACCTCTGTAATGATCGATGTGGAAGTCCCAGTTAATATTACGTCATCGACTTATAGAAGAAGAATGATAAAATCAGTTCCTCGAGACAAAGTCAACAAGGAATAATTGTTCAGACTTCTCTGAAATCCAAACTGAATCACCGCATTGCTAAACTGTGCAAACCACTGCCTCGATGCCTGTTTTAAACCACATAAACTTTTCACCAACTTACAGACTTTTCCTTGTGCTTTCTCAAACTGATAGAAATCAGGAGGCAATTTCATATACACTTCCTCATCGAGTACTCCGTGCAGGAATGCGTTATTCACATCCAGCTAAAATAATGGTCATTCTTTCACAGCAACAACAAATAACAAAGAACCTACAATTGTCATATTTGCCACAACACGAAGATGTCATGGTAATCTAATCTTCAACATGCGTAAAACCACGTGCTTCCAATCTGGCTCTATATCTTTTCAAGCTCCCATCATAATTAAATTTTATCTTATACACCCACTTGCAGTCAACCAAGGTCTTATCATAAGGAAGATGCCAAGTTTTGTTCAATTCAAATGCACTTATTTCCTTCTTCAAAGCCTCCATCCATAAAGGATCCTTGTTGGACTGCTTGAATGTGAATGATTCTCTAATAGCAGAAATTTGCATAGCAAATAATTTGTGCTCCACAGAACACTTAGAATATCCAACAACTTCATCAATATTGTGAGGTGATGAAATATTCCCGTCTAAGAAATTACTACTGCAAACAAATTCTTTTGTCCAGATTGGAGGCTTATGTGATCTAGTAGATCTCATGGGTATAACTGACGCACCAGAACTATTTTCTTGAATTTATTCAGAAAGATTATTCTGAAAAGGAATATCTGCTGGAAAATCATCAGATGCCATTTGCATTAGGAAGATTATTCTGAGAAGAAATATCTGCAAAATCATTTTTTGATACAGTGGGTATAATATATTCAGTTAATTCCCTGTCAATATTAATAGATGGAATTGGTTGACAACTTCCATGACTAGCAAGTGAATTGCTGACTTCATATTTTGGAAGGGAAATATGTGTTCCTTAAAAACAACAGTCCTGCTAATAATTGTTTTTTGGAATCCAACAGAAAAACTTTATATCCTTTCTTGCTAGTAGGATATCCAATAAAAACTCCAGGCATTACTCTTG
Organism: Sedum album; assembly: GCA_006409495.1. Lineage (NCBI taxonomy): Eukaryota > Viridiplantae > Streptophyta > Magnoliopsida > Saxifragales > Crassulaceae > Sedum > Sedum album. The sequence goes on from QZGG01000912.1 coordinate 83,076, forward strand.
GATCAATTTATCTTGCATATAAATGTGCTAACAAAAGAGAGACACCAAACACTCAAAGATGCTCAACGGGAGGGGATTGTTGAAATAATACCTCCATTGAGTTATTCCTGTGAGAACTACAGTTGGAAGTTTGTTGATTATATGTGTCGTTGTTGGTAAGTTAGACTTCAGCAAAAGAGCCCTAGCCATATCTGATAAATGCCTATGCTTCCTCTCCCCTACCCCATTTTGTTGGGGGTATATAAGCATGAGCTTTGATGTAGGCAGCTATGTGATCTGAGAAAGCAATCTAGCTTCTTTCAAAAATATTCTCCATCATAGTTAGTACAAAATATCTTGATCTTTTTACCAAACTGTGTACTAATCATATTAAAAAAATCAATCACCAAACCTGACGCCTTATGCTTATTCTTCATTAGAGAAGTCCAAGCAGTCCTTGAATGATCATCCATCAAGGTTAAAAATACTTCCCTGACATTATTAGCTTATGAAAAGGACCTCATATATCAGTATGAATTAGTTCAAAAATAGTATTAGCACTATACGAACTCAAAGTAAAAGGCAATCTCGACTGTTTTGCTAATGAACATGTCATACAACCAAACTTGCAAATTCGACAATTCTTAGAAACATTCTGATTCTTCAACAATAGCGTAACGCTATCAACAACATGTCCAAGTCTATTATGGTAGAGTTCCAAATTAATTACAGTTTTCTTATGTACTAAGAACAAATTATATAGTCTTTCTAGCACTAAATATACCATCTTTTGATCATGAACTGCACTAAGCATTCATTATCCTCCATCAATTTGCTGACTGATTTTAGATTCACCTTAAACTCAGGTACTAGCAAAACATCTTGCAAAACCAACTCACTGTTCAACTGACATGTATCACTAAAACTGATTTGCAAAGTATCCCTATTAGGTAACTTCACTGTGCATTTATTTTCAGCACACCAATATCATCCAACAATCTTTCATTATATGTAAATGACATGTGGCTCCGCTATCAATCAGTCAACATTCATTTCTAAAAATGTTGGGCATGAATAAACGGTACCTGCCAGATTAGTCTGTGCAAGATTCTGATCAGCATTTCCATTCTTCAATGGGGTACGAGTGAAATTCCTGTGATCCTTAAAAAACAGTTGACTAACTTGCTCACTTGTAAGCTGGACTCCTGATATTCCCTCATCAGATGCATCATTAGCACTCGAAGCATTTGCATTGTTTGTTGAAAACTTGTTATTATAACCAGATTTTCGCTGATTTCATTTTCTGTTGTTCTTGTATCCAGGAGGGTAGCCAATTAGTTTGTAACAATTTTCTTTTAAAAGTCATGTCATTTGGTAATGAGAACACATAAGCTTATCTTTTTCTTTGTCACTGTTTCCTTTTCCATATCTTCCATGCTGACCTTGATTATTTGCTCCACCAAACATAGGTGAAGACTCAACCACATTGTTTCCTTTTGTTGCTTTCATCTAGGACTCCTCTTCAGATACAATGTCTTAAATTACATCAATATTGGGAACTTGTTTCATAGCAAACACATTTAAACGAACCACAATATAAGCATCATTAAGTCCCATTAAGAATTTCACAACTCTATCTTCCTCAATATCTGCCTCAGTTTCAAGGCAACATGTACAAACGCTAGTAGCAACACATGACCTAACTTTCTTGATAGAATCTAGATCTTCCCAGTATTTACTCAGTTTATCAAAATATGCAGCAACATCACAATCACCTTGCACACAATTTGCAACTTCCATTTGTAAACCAGATTTCCAGGCAAGATTAATACATGCATACCTGATTTTCAAAATGTTCCAAGCAGTCATCACATTTATGGCTCGCATAATCTGCTCACCCACACTCTCGGACACTGAGCAGATCAACCAGGACATTACAACGTCATTATACATTTGCCATCAAACCTAACAGATCTTGCTGATAATGTGATTTTCATGGTCTTCCTCCATGTCACATAATTTTCTCTTCTAGTCAACAGTTTCTTAACAATAGAACTTCCAGTATGCACTTCTCATGTGCTCACATAATAAGGATCAGCAAGAACAGTCAGACCTCCAAAGCCGGTCGGAAAACGACTAGTTCCCACCAATGCTCCTCCGTTCAGACTTGAATCTGCATCAGTTGTTGACGCCATTTCAAACCCCCAACAAAACTCAAAGAAACTCAGTCAATCTACAAGAAACGTCAAGACTGATCAAGATTGCTCACCAGACGCACATCGCGGCTTTGATACCATGAAGAAATTGCTCGTTGGAGCTTGTAACGAAGACGAAACCCTAGATTCGAGATTGAGAATTTCTGTAAAAGTGATGAATTGAATTGCAGATGAGCTAAGTTTTACAGCTTTTATACATAACATATAATTACATCGTTTTACATCAAAACGAAAATACTTCGAATCACTTCTAATTTAAATCTATTTTCTCTCTAAACAAACTACAATCTGCATACACTTGCATACACCTGTTAGACATAGATGCTTGAGTTGCTCGCTCCAATAATAATAATGGGAACCACCTCGCAATGCAAACAAAATTGATATAAGTTCCGTATTGGTTCAGATAATCACGAGTTAGTAATGGATTTGGTGGCGTGTTGCAAACTACACTTTGCAACCAGTACATAAAAATTAATTTATCTAATATTAAAAATTGTGTTTTGGTATGTATAAAGGGTTTAGTGGTATTTTAGACTATAAAAATATTATTTATTTAATTTTTAAGAGATTATTTGTCATATATACTAATCAAAAGTTTAGATACAATTAAAAATTTAGATGAAAGTTGAATTTACTTTGGCTGTAATCCTCTGTACATTGCACCCTATCCTCTTCCTTTGAGTTAGACCGTAGACTTAATTAAAAATTTCCATTTCATGTGATTATTATTTGATTATTTTCATTTATTAAATTAATGAATATAATAAATTCAATTTTAATCAAAAACACTTTGTGTACAACTAATTTTCATGTTTTATATAGTCCAAATATATATGCGGTTCACTTATGTGTATGTTTAATAAGGATTCAAATCTCACGCAGCGGCAAAACTATTTGCAATATAATCAATACTGCATAGTTTTTATTTAAACATATATAAACTTAAGAACATCTCCAACCCTATTTTGTAACAAAATCATGTAAAATATAATTTTATCAAAGATATATATAATTTACGTAGTGTAAAACATGTTTAGCCCGAGTTCAAGGGAAATAAATAACTTTAGTGAGACAGAGGAACTTAATCTCAACCGTTGGATTAGATTGATTTAACGGTTGAGATAAAATTGATTTTAATTAAAATTAAAATGAATTAGCAAAACAATGGGTAGCTGAAGAGTGACGGTTATCAATATTAACTATTGGACTGATAGAAATCAATAGTTGAGATGAATATATTTATCCTCCTTGATCTTCCCCCAATGCGTTTATTTATATTGTTTATGTATATTTAGGAAAACCAATATTTACAAAGCATCTGTTCTTCTAAAAGCATGATAAGTTGATGCTTGAATTCAAGTATATTTATCATAGAAATTTTCAATTCAATCTAACTAGCTTCACAATGAGGTATGGACTGAAGTTGCGGACATACTGACTTTGCTTCAAACTATTTTCGGAACTAGTGAAAGTTAGATTGTCTATCTTCAGAGGTTTGCGAGGGAATGCTGATTGGAACATGCTTGTTGCAGCAGATTCTTTCCATCCAAGATTCCGCTCGGAAAATGAAGATTCCGTGATGTTTCGTCAAGTTTTTTGATTCCAATTGGTGAGTTGCTGCTTCTGTTTTACTAATTTTCTGTACAAATAGACTGAGATACAAGTATGTGCTATGAGGTCAAGGGTACCTACACATTTTCATAATAAGGCGTGACTTTCTTTCATTGTTCCCACTTCCCATCCTCCTAATGATATCATTTTGAATACCATTTTAATTTTCTGTTGTTATTCTGCTAAACAAACCTGAGATAGAGTTGGATTTGAGAAACAAATATACAATGGAGTGACAAGTGGTGAAGAATGAAAAGAAATGAAGATTGAAGATAGGAAAGAGATTGAGTCGAGCAAATATAGAGAATGATTATCTAAATTTTACTAAATAGTTGGAGGGTTTTGTATATGATTATTTGGGTTGATTTTTAGAGAAATAATAAGTTTTTATGACACGGAAAGACTTATCTTTTAACTGTTGATTTGAATTAATCTAATAGTTTGAATAAAATTGATTTCTAATTATAATTAAGATAATTTAATAAACACGTGGCGGTTAAATATTGATAATTATCAATAATAATCATTAGAATAATATTAATATACGATCAAAATAATATTTTTTCTTCTTACAAAATATGTATTGTCCCCCTAAATCATTTCGGAGACCACATGATCTGATTCTCCTACGCCCCCTTTTAGTGCTGTCATGCTACACAGAAACGGCGTCGTCCTGATACGCATAAAAACTACTGCGGTGCAGCGGATCGAAATTACCTTGACGGACATTAACCCCCACCTCGACTACCTCCCTCCGCCTCCTGCCGTCATCATCAGCTGCCGCCGCCGTCGACCTCAATCTCAACCATTCTTTATCCTCAACGGCAGCCACCAGCACTATATTATCCCTCACTGCTTCTCTTCTCAGCTCCTTATCCCCCACCGTCCTTGCCGCATCTCTCTTATTTAGGGTTTCTGCTTATTCAATTCCAATTCTACCAAGCATAGAAATTTCATTCAATTCAATCATTCCATTCAATCTCAAAGGTTGGAATAGAGACACAATCAAATTTGCACATTTACGCATTGTGTTTTGAGATTACTTTTCTTTTGTTGCATGTGGAAATTGCAATTTACTTAAGGCTTTTCTTGTGTGTAAATTGGTAGCTTTTGTATATGTTTGTCTTGTTTTTTTACTGTTTGTTATCTTTAAAAATGCAGAACTGGTGAGGAGAGCTTGCTTTGATATTTCATTTCTGGCTATTGGTAGTTGAGGCTTGGGCTAAATTAGACATGTCAGACAGTGATGACGAGCCACTCGTTTTTAAACGCTCCTCTATATCTAAGCAGAAATGCAGAATGAACAAAAGAGTGAAGGAAAGCAGTTGCATAGACAGTATGTTCTGCTACCAAAGGAAGGATCTGGTGTGCAATCTAATTCCAATGGTCGGTTAGTAATGTTCAATCTCGTAAGTTAGAGGATCGTGAAGCTTCGAATCCCTCTGGCGAGTTGAAGTCACAGTTAATTAAGTCCAAAGAAGGGTCTGTAATTGGTACCTTAAGAAGCAGAACTACTCAAAGCAAAAGTATAGATGAGAATAAGAGTTTGGTGAAGCCATTAACTAAGTCAAAAATAGACTCTGATGATTCTGAAGATGAGAAGCCATTGAGTGCAAAGGAGCTGGAACATCAAGAGGAAATCCGAGCTTGCAAATTAAAGAACAACAAGAATTCTGATATTAATGATAATAATGGCTGTCAAAGAAGTACTGCATCCATCTACTTGCATCTCAGTTGCCAAATCAACATAAAAAATGAGATGAACCATTTATCACCTCATCAGAATGGCTCCATAAAAAAGGGGCAGCATAAATCACCTACATCGCTAAAGAGACCATAAAACGATGCCTGCTCCTCAGGTCAGTCGGCAGTTAAGAAGGCAAAACCAATGATAAAAGCTGATGCATCTATTAGCAAAAGCAAGTTGGTTAAAGCAGAAAAGGCTGACAAGAACGACCATGTGCCTATAGCTCAAAGAACTAAGTTAGTATCCAAACCTGATCAGAAGTCATCTATTTCAAAGAAAGTTACGAGTGTCACGACATCTTCATTTAAAAAATCTTCAACACAATCTAACAAACAGACAACTAAAAAACACAGTATACTCGGTCATCAAAAATTCAGCCGGGCTCTGGTGATGGAAAGAAATGGTCTACAATCGTCCACAATGGTGTGATTTTTCCTCCTCCATACCAGTCTCATGGGATCAAGATGCTTTACAAAGGAAAACCAGTTGATTTGACTCCCGAACAGGAGGAGGTACACACCTTTACGTTTTATCACATTGTACAATACCGATATTGTGCACCAATACTACTTCCACTGGTTATACTGTAACTGAAAGAAGACTCTTTTTTAATTTGTATGGTGACCTTTTATGTTGCACATAAACACAGGTTACCACTATGTATGCAGTAATGAAGGATACAGAATATGCTCAGAAAAAGTTCAATGATAATTTCATGACTGACTGGAGGAAAATATTAGGGAAGAAGCATGTAATTCAAGATTTGGAGCACTGTGATTTTGGACCAATCTATGACTGGTATCAGGAAGAGAAGGAAAAGAAAAAGCGAATGACATCTGAACTAAGTTACCTGCAGTAACTTTGTACTAATGCTAGTCTCCATTACATCTTGGTGTTGCAGAAAAAAGGCAGTGATATGCTTTAGGCATATCTCAGTTACCAGTTTGCATGCTTTGTGTTTGTCAAATTCCTGTTGTCTATGTTTCATTATTTATCATTTCCTATTATGTTTTATCTTCTTTGCGTTACAGCTATTGTTGTTAAATTTGTCAATGCAGGAGAAAAAGGCCGCCAAGGAAGAGAAGCTAAAACAAGAAGAGAAATACATGTGGGCAATTGTTGACGGGGTCAAAGAGAAGGTTGGTGACCACCAACTATCTTATTATTTTGCTAGCGCAATAGATGTTTACGGCTTTGATGTAGTAAACACATTTATATAAAGGACTTACTTTCTTCTTACAAGTTAAAAAAGCTTCTTGAATGTCGAGTAGTGGCAAACTTAAATTTTTGTGAGTGAGAGTTGTTAGTATTTATGCTAGATTCTCTAAAAATAAACATTAAATCTCCGTATGTATAAGTAAGGTACCTTGTTTTGGTTAAAGTCTTAGATTCAGAGTATAGTAGATCCCTACAAACAACTAGTTATGGATTATGAGCAGGTCTTCGCCTCTTATTGAGATGCTAACATTCTTTAAGAACTGTTTACAGGTAGGGAACTTTCCTGTTGAACCGCCTGGTTTATTCCGAGGCCGGGGAGATCATCCAAAGGTTAACTCTTATTTATGCTCTTCATTCTTTAATCTTCTTCTAAGTTAAGAAAAGCAAAATAGGGATATTGAATTGCTTCTCGTGTGCATTTTAATTTTTTCACCAATTTCTTGACATATTCCGTATGTTGAACAACTGTCTTGGTGGTCTGATCTGAACAACTGGATTGGTTAATAGATGGGTAAGCTGAAAAGAAGAATAAAGCCGAGTGATATTACTATCAACATAGGGAAGGGTGCTCCTATTCCAGAATGTCCTATCCATGGTGAAAGGTTCTGACTATCTCTGTTGTAAGCTCTCCTGATCACTGCTGTGCACTCTAATCTTACCCTTTCCTTTTCCCAAAACAGTTGGGGAGAGATAAGACATGATAATACAGTCATATGTTTGGCTTTCTGGAATGATCCAGTAAATCAAAAAGAATGCGAGTATATGTTCTTGGCTGCCAGTATAGCTCTTTAAAAGGGCAAAGTGATAAGGAAAAGTATGAGAAAACAAGGCTGTTGAAGGTAATTCAATAGGGAGATAGCTTGTTCGTCAAATATAATTGTTTTTGTTGTCATTAACTTCCATTTTTCTTTAATTACATACATGGAATAAGGGCAGCTTACTCCAAGGATTTTGCTAGTAAAGATGTCACAAAAAGGCAGATAGCAGTTGCTACCTACCTCATTGATAAATTAGCCCTCAGGGCTGGCAACGAAAAGGTATTAGAAATTTATCTCTCTTATTTCAAATAGCCTGCAGATCGATTGCCTCAATGTTGTGCCATATGGTTTTACCCTAGTGATATTTTCAGGTGATAGGCTAACATGTTTTCCAGTTAATGAGAAATGGGGATCTACTGTTGTTTTTAAGGATATTTGTATTCTTAGTGTCAACCTTGTGCTGCTATTGAATATCAACTGTGTGGCTTAGGCCTTTCGAGGGCAACATTGCAAATATACGTATTCTCTGATATGCTTTATATTGGAGTTCAATTGGAAATTAGTGTTTCTTTCGAAGTGTCAACCATTGGAATATGTCGGCCGACCAATGAGTCAATGACTAATCGGATTGAGGAAAAAGTATCCCTTTTGATCTTATCTTTGTTACTTCTTGCAGGATGACGATGAAGCTGATACTGTTGGCTGCTGCACATTAAAAGTAGGAAATGTGCAATGTATTGGAGGAAATATACTGAAGGTATGAGTAGTTTTATCATTGTGATGAGACCATAAAATCATGTAATGGCGAGCCATGTCACATTTCACCTATAATGTATAAATGCTGTGAAGCATTGCACTGGTAATAGTAATTGGTTTAGCCTAAGATGTTTCTTCCAAGTATATCGATGTGTTTTAAAGCATCATTTACTGAATTGCTTGATCACCGATTTTTCAGTTTGACTTCCTTGGTAAAGATTCAATCAAGTATGAAAATGAAGTTGAAGTTGAGGCTGCTGCGTATAAAGCAATAGGCCAATTTCAATCTGGTAAGTCTCCGAGTAGATATTTTATTCAGTGCTTGAAATATGTTTTACAAGTATCTTAATATCATTCAGGTAAAAAGGAAAACGACGATCTTTTTGATGAGCTGGATACTAGTAAACTCAATGCCCATTTAAAAGGACTCATGCCAGGCCTTACTGCCAAATTGGATACACTTTTCTAGGCATAATATGGTTAATAAGTTGGATTCATACTCACATGGAAAAGTAGCGGCGACGGGGAATAAAGATGTACAGTTCATTGGCACTAAATTGTTCAGCCCATGATAGCACGTCTAGTTGAAATATCAGCCTGTTAACCATTCTGAAACTTACAAATCATTAGTAGTTGGTAAAAACCTGATTCTATTTATTATAAAGCTTATTTTCTCATATGCAGTTACACAATGATACCAAGGATGGAGATGTGATACAGAAAATTGTGACATATCAAAAAGCAAACAAGCAGGTACGTATAACAAAATATTTATTATTTGCTTCATAAGATGTTTTATTCCAAATTTACAGAGGGTTTATCCGGCTTTGCGCATTACAGGTGGCTATAATTTGTAACCATCAGCGTTCTGTGTCGAAGTCTCACCAA